>WBMZ01002170.1:0-12950 GCA_013400975.1 Atrichornis clamosus | reverse complement strand
GACTGAAATCAAGGACAGAGTATTTTTAGGTGTCTGGGAAAAAGAAGAACTTGTGGGTAAAAGGAATGAAAAACAACCTTGTAATGGTAAAAGCGTAATATTAATTGTATCCTTTATGCTTAGCCAATCATGATATGACTAGTAGGCATAATTATTTGTAACGGTATATAAGCAGTGTATCCGGAACAATAAACGAAGCTTGCTTATCACTCATATTGAGTTGTTTTTTTCTTCCCTCGCCACATGTATACAATCAGTGGCAGCTACAGCTTTACTAATGGAGGAGAGCAGAAAATTAACTTTTGGAGGTGCTTTAATTGTGTCCACTCCCCACACAGTCAGAAAAATTTTGAGTCAGAAGTCTGGAAGGTGGTTAACAGACTTGAGAATTCTGAAATATGAAGCAATTCTAATGGAAAAAGATGACTTGGTATTAACAACAGATAAAAATTTGAACCTGTCCCAGTTTCTATATGGGGAAGCAGAACCAGAAACCCATGAACATAATTGCCTAGACATTATCAAATATTGAACTGAAGATTTGCTGGAAACCCTCTAAGTCAAAGGAAAGAGAATCTTTATTGATGGGTCATCTAGATGTATAAATGGGAAGTGTGTGATTCCAAGACATGCACAGGTTAACCATAGGCTGGCCATGGCCTTTATTTGTAAAGAGGTTTATTCTTAAAGCTGATACATAGTGAGGTTTCCCGTGTCGGTGCAGGAGATGGGAGCCCTGCACTCTGGGCTTGCCAGCCCTATATGCAGGGGGGCCCAAGCATGCGCACTTGGGTCCCCTTTTCCCTCTCTCTAATGAGAATTGAATTTATTTACACATTCCAGCTGTGGGAACCATTAACCATGAGGCTTCCCATCATGAGGCTTCCACCTATTTGTCACAATTTCTATGCAGGCAAAATGGAGTCTTGAGCCATTCTCATGGCCTGCACTAATCTCCTCCATCAGTCTTCCAGGATCCACCATACTAACCCTACGGGAAGTGTTGTAATGGTTCTGCTATTGTGGACGGTGAACAGAGTAGTTTACTGGAGAAAGGAAAATTGACCAACAACTGGTCGGCCCAGGCGTGTGAATTATATGCATTGAAGTAAGCCCTGGAACTGCTTAGAGGAGAGAGGAACAATTTATGCAGGTTCCAGACATGCTTTTGGAGTAGCACATACATTTGGGAAAATCTGGAAAGAGCATGTGTTAATTTCCTCAAGAGGGAAGGAATTGGTTACACAGTAGTCAAACAGGTGACAGAACAATGCCTGATTTGTCAGAAGGTAAATAAGAAAGTGATGAGAAAAACCCCTAGTGAAGGAAGAACTATAGCTCTTAGACCTTTCCAGAGTATACAGATAGATTATACTGAGCTCCCCAAGGTACAGAGATGGAGATATCTACTGGTAATAGTGGATCATCTTACCCAATGACTAGAGACTTTTCCTGCTGCAACTGCTATCTCCTCTAATGTGGCTAAAAATTCAGTTAGAACAGATAATTCCCAAGTATGGAGTAATCAAAAGGATAGGCTCTGATAAAAGGGACTCACTTCACCTCAAAAATCATACAGACTTTGTGTGCAGCCTTAGATATAAATCAGAACTTTCACACTCCTAGGCATCCCCAAAGTTCAGGACATGTTGAGAGGATGAATGCTGCACTTAAAACCCAGATTACTAAATTGATTATTGAAACTAGACTACCATGGACCAAGTGTTTACCTCTAGCATTACTAAGAATTAGAACTACTCCAAGGAAAGATATGGGAGTGTCTCCTTATGAAATGCTGTTTGGATTACCTTACCTAGGAAGGGAGGAAGGGTTGCCCGCTCCTGAAACAAATGACCTGTATCTCAAAAACTGTTTGCAGGCGATAACACACTCTCTTGCAGATCTTAGAAGAAAGGGCTTGTTGCCTCAAACCTCACCCCTGGACACCTACATACATCAGGTAAAACTGGGAGATTGGGTGCTGGTAAAATCCTGGAAAAATGACACCTTGGCACCAACATGGGAAGGTCCTTATCACGTACTTGTTACAAACACGTATTTGTGGTTGCTTAAAAAATCAGCAGCAAGGGTATCAGTAAAAAACCAGATTTAATATCAAGCAACAGCACCACAAAGTTCATTGGCAAGATTCACCCTACTACTTACAGGACATTGAAGACACACCAAGGCAAAATGAGCAACAACAGACAAAAACCAAAATCCAGTCAATCAAAACAGATATGAATCGAGAACTATCAAGGGGAGTGTGTGTGTGTGTGTGTACGTATGAGACAAAAGGACAGTGAGGGCACAGATAAAAAGGAATACGGCCTAAAGTCTTAACAGCTCAACTCAAACATAACAATTTAACAAAGGAACAACACTTAAATTATAACTTAACAATTTAATGGAGAAATAACACTTAACATTTAACCTAACTTATGACTTATGACTTCGAAGTCAAACTTAGCAACTTAACAGAAGATTAACACAGCAGCATTTAACTTAGCTTATAATTTATGGCTTAACCTTACTTATAGGCCTAATTTACTGAGACACTTAAACATCTAAGAGAGCAGCATTTCTCCCAGATTTGCTATAGCATAGGCGCAGGTGCATGCACACAAAGAGTCAGTGCAAGCAAGGTACCTGTGAAAAATTCCTCTCAGACATCAGTGAAATGCTCACTTCAGATGCTTTTGCATCTCCCCAACTGGCAAAGGGTCAGGCCTTGAATAGTGGGGGAATCAGCCCAGGACTCGTCGTTGTTTGGCAATCCTCCAGGTATAGCAAACATGAGAGTTTGCTCCCTAGAGGCCTCACTCAGAGGGAGGTCACTGGTCGCAGCCCACTGTGGTCCAGGAGAGCTCAAAGGGTCTCATTTTGGACCACGGTTTTATAGGGTCGCAAGAGAGTGGGCTTTAGTTATAACAGTGTTTCATCCTGGCCACAGTTTGGGTCAGCACTTTCTTTGAAAATGTGAAAACAGAGATGTTAAAGAAAATAAGGGATTATTATGAACAGACATTTGTGGGACCAGATAATGTTTCTGATAAGCTCAGGAAGAGCTGAGTCCAGGTGCCGTCCATCAAGGTCGAGGTCTAACGAGCATTTCTCACATTTCAGTGTGGCCTGGAAGAGGAGGGATGGGGAAATGCAACACCACAATCCACCCCGTGACTAAAGTCAATTTCTCGTGCCCCACAGAGTGGCGGTGTGGTCACCTCTTGCCTCTGTGCCTATAAATGGGGATTTAATTTTGTTCCAATTGTAAAGTGAGGGAAATTTTTGATCAGGTTACCTTTTTGACTTCTCTGAGCATGATGGAACAATATTACATATGTGAGGAAGTTTATGTAGCAGTGTTACCTCTCTAGCTAATACAAAGAACAATATTCAACAATGAGCATAGTAAGACAAAAATCAACAAAATTATAATAGGATGCCATATTAGACCTAGAATTCCTCTTGTGGTTAGTGACCACCTGAATAAAATGTCCCATCAGTGATGTTTTCCATCTTTTATCACTCTTTCCAAGACATGGTGTATTTCTTCTGTATCATGATAAACAGTGATTAGAGTTCTGTGTCCATCACTTCGGACTCATTCTAGTAGTTGACACAGGTTGTTGTTCAGTAATTTTTCACCAGTGCAAAGTTCATTCCAATAGGAGTGAGTAGTAAATCTTGACACAATGTGTCGGTAGGCTGCAGCGACTAATGAGTTATGACAAGAACTGAAAAGTGGAAGTCGCATTCCCTAATTTTAGAAAAAATTACAAACACAAATGTTTGAGTGATTACTTATTTCTATAATGGTGTAGTCTGTAAATATGGAATCACTAACAGTTCTCACAGAAACATAATTTAGCATCTATAAGCACAGTTTCAGGAATTTCATCAGGATGTATTTCAATATGATTAACATTCTGTTTAGTGTCAAGGCAAAGGTCTAGGCCCTTGTTAGTGTTACTTTCACAAATAAATCCTTGTTATTTTATTAACTGTTTGCATTTATTCCAGATCATTGTTCCAATTTCAGTGGGCAATGTACTTTCATAGTCTTCCTTGTAATTGTTACTATAGTAATTGTATTCACAGTTGAGCTTGGATGCAGTTGAGAGTATTCACTATCACCTGATGATCCTTTTTCCATATTTTGTTTCAACATAAGGGTCATGGAGCAGCTACTGGTCTTGTAATAGTTACTCTGTTCTCGCAAGAGGTATATTAGAAACTGAGTAAGTAAATTCAATGGTTGGAGATTGTCTTTCACATATTACAGTAAAACTTTCCATTGCCAAATTCATATTATTAGGTGGAATTCCTAGATTTGTACAATTATAGCTGACTTCATTAGTAATTATCAGCGAAATGCATTCAGGCTCAAGTGTGGGTGCAACTGTTACCATAGTAACCACTATATATAGGAAAAGTGAGGGTCTTCCTCCCGTGGGTCAAGTTTGGTGATGCATGTGTCTGGTTCATTCTGGTACTGATTTCTTCTGTGAGGAGAAGAACATCTTCAGCAGAGATGTGCTGGCATTGTTCCCAGTATTATTTTCTGAAAAGTAAAAATAAAACTGGTCTCAGGGCAGGGGGGGTTGCCCGGACAGATTACCCCATTAAAAAGAAGGGAAAAGCCACTGTGCACTCATTCTGTATTTTGTACTACTATTGTCAGTAGCTTCCCAAGCAAGTGGACTACGAAGTTTAGTCAGAATCATAGGCACAATTCCAATTTGTGGTAATTTTACCATAACAGCTTGTCCTGGTTGTAGTGCTGTCAGATGTTCTCCCATGATGGGAGGTGGAGCACTTTATTCATATTTTGTAAAGAATGCTCTGCTCGCAGGACTCCCAGTAGGTCCATACCAATTATTTAGTTGCTGTAGTACTTTGGGAAGTCGAGCATACCCCCCAGTCATGTGTGGTTTAAGGCTCTTTCTCAATAAATCATTAGCTCTTTCTATGATTCCATTTGTCTGAGGGTAGTATGGGGTATGAAATACCCATTGAATTCCTTCCTGTTTGGCCCATTCTTGTACCTCCTTACAGGAGAAATGTGAGCCATTATCACCTTGGATAGCATCAGGAGTAGGCAAACTTAGGAATCATGATGACAGTCCCTGTACTGTGTTCTGACCATCAGCCTTTTGACATTTAGCTGCCATGAGTAGGCCCGAGACTACTTACACACCTGCGAGGATGTATTTGCATCCTACAGAGGGTCTGAGTGGCCCAATGTAATCAACTTGCCATGTAGACCACAGAGCTTTTCCTTTACTGATGTGTAGGGGTGGTGCTTTAGCAGAATGATCTAACTGTAATTTTAATCTACACTGAGGGCATTCTCTGAGAATAGTTTTGCAGGTTTTCCTGTTTAGGGGCCAATCCTTGCTTTGTGCAGCAAAATAGAGTGCTTCTTCACCAGTGTATCTTAATTTTTGATGTAACTGTTCTCCCAATTGGTACCATTCCTGATTTGAGCAGTCTTCTATTTTATCGCCCTGATTTCAGTTAAGTTATCCACCTTTCTATTTGTGGCTGGTTTGTTATCTTTGGTATGGGCTTTAACCCATCCTATTTTGAATTGTGTTTCTGGCTATATCTGATAATAATTGCCAGTCTTGAGATCTCCAGATGGGAGATTTATTTACTTCCCAATTTAGTGATTCCCATTTGCAGAGCCACTGGGTAGCACATAGCATAGGAGTCCACATAAATTGTTTTTGCTCCATTTTGAGCTGCTAGAACAAGTGCTCTTAACTTTCCTACTTGTGCACTACCTTCACCCTCTCCTATCACGTTTGTTTGTGTTGATGCTTAATGCAACTGCTTTGTATTGCCTTTTACTACTTACCCTTTTTGCTGAGTTGTCAGTGAACCAAATGTCTTCTGCTGACATCCCCTCAGTAAGGGGAAGTGCATCTAAAATTGGTGAGGTTTTGAAAGGTTGTTGTAATGCTAATGGATCTGTAGATAGTCATTTGTAATTTAGACATTTTAGTAGGTCTTTCTATTAATTTCATTCCTTCTGCAACTGCCATTAGGTAGGAATACCATTTCCTGATTGTGCATTTTTGTGCAATTCCTTCTAGGGGAGCAGACCCCTTTAAAATAGACTCCAGCAAATTAAAGGATCCTCTTGTTTGTACAGACTGTTCCTGATGTCTCTTCTCAGCTTGTTTCACTGCTTGAACTAAGGATAAGAGTCCCTTTCCCAATTCAGAATATCTCTGATCTGTCTCTTTAAATGTGGTAGAACTAAACAGTAAAGGTCTTTTTGGTCCATCAGGACCAGTTTGAAACAGGTTACCATACGTACCATGCTCTGCAAAACCCCATTCTGCTATAATGGGATTGTTGGGGTGCACTCGTCCTAGTGATTGATATGTTTTTAATTCCAGTATTAAGGTTCTGACTGCCTCCTCATGTTCTGAATTCCATTCCCACTGTTTTCTTTTTTGTAAAAGTGAGTACAGTGGACGAGCAATAATAGAAAATCCAGGTGCATGTTTTCTCCAGTATCCTAAAGTTCCCATTAACTGTTGTAATTCTTTCTTTGGTTGAGGCATCTGTATTTGTTCTATTTGCTTTAAAGCGTCTGGAGGAACTACCGCACTGCCAGCTATCCACCAAGTACCCAGAAACTTTACTTCTTTACTTGGTCCTTGATATTTTTCAGGTGGAATTTCAATTCCTGCTTGGTGTAATGCTTCCCATACAGCTGCTGCTTCCTCAACCTTTTCATGGGAATCTCCTCCAATTAGAATGTCATCTATACAGTTTCACATCTGAGGGGAGTGAGACTGTCTGTAATAATTCAGGAAGTGCAGCAAAAGCAATTGTGGGTGAATGTTTATACCCTTGAGGGAGTCTGTTAAAGACACCTTCCACTAAAAGAAAATTTCTATTTATCCTCCTCCTGTAAGGGAGCCATAAAAAACATGTCTTTTATATCTAGCACTGCCATTCATGGATGCGCAGCTGCTTGCAGTGTAGCTGTTAAATTTGAATTAGGCACTGCAGCTCTGAGTGGATCTGTGTTGGCATTTAAACACCGGTAATCGACTGTAAAATGCCACTGATTGGACAGCTCTTTCACTGGACAGAGTGGTGAATTATATGGAGAATGTGCTCGAGAAATGATTTGTCTTTTCTCCAAATCAGCTATAGCCTCAGAAACTCCTTTTTATGCTGCAGCAGGGATTGGGTCTTGTGATACATTAGTAATTTTTGAATTAGGGAGTGTAGGTGCTGCACGGAGCATACGCAGTGTAAATTCCAAATTCTCAGCTGGGTACGGGTTGGTATTAGAATCGAAGGACCACACGCTGCTATCCGGCAGATGCCAGGTTTGACCATTCAAAACATCAAGCCCCAGAATGTTTTCATTGTGATCTTTAACTGCAAAGTGAGTGGAAAACATGTGCTTCTCCCCTGGAAGCCATAAATTAACCTTAGCAGTTTTACACACAACACTTGCTCCATTTACTCCAGTGATTTTAACTCTTTGTCATCTGAGTTGTACACCCAACTTTTTGGCATCATGCTGTATTAATATTGAAATTTGTGCTCCTGTATCTATTAGAAATTTAGTTAATTGATGACAGGGACCAACTGGAATCAGAATATATGGGCCATTGTTATCTATCCATTGTTAAGCTTCTACTTGACAGACTGGCAGGCCCAGATGCCATCCGGATTTTATTTGTTTTTCGAGTTCTGATTTTGGGAAGAAAAAGGGTTATTATTCCTCCTGGGAGTTGGTGCTGGCACTGGTGTTAGTGTCTGTGTGTTTGGAGTGTTTTCCTTATTTTTGTCATCTCATTTCTGAAATGCATCAATTAAACTCTGAATAGTACTAGCAGACTGTCTCTGAAGTGCAGCTTTTGGAATTCCTAATGACAATGCATGATTATATAACTTTTTCCACCTCTGATTTTTAGGCAGACAATGTGTCAGTCCAGGTTCCCGTGAATAGTTAGTTTGTTGGACATTATGGCCAGTGTGTTTGGTATCACCAGGGAGGTCAGTCCACCCCATCTCTCAGGCATGATTTAAGATATTGTGTATTAGTGCTGCCCAGGTGGGGATTTCCCTAGGATTTAAGGCTCCTGCCCCACCTCTGACTAATTGTGCATTAAAGGCTGCATCTCTTCTAATTTCGTCTCATTTTGTGATAAGGTAGCGTTTGAGTATGGTGGGACAACCTTAATTAGTGGCTTTAATATATTATGGTCCACAGCTGCAGTAATAGGAACATCAATAGATTGCTGCTCATGCATGGCTTGGATACAGGCAGCTTTTGTAATAGAAAGGGAGAGCTCTGACAAAGAATTAATAGGTATTAGCAGAGGTTCTCCTCTCTCCTGTGCGTCCATTCCACCGGCCCAGTATGCCACTCTGCTTGTTATTGAGTGGGGATCATTTGGGGGAGGAGGACCAGAAGATAAAATAACACCAGGACCCCAGAACTCGTTGGTCTCTTCACCATTCAATAGGATTCTGTCTCCTCCGGTTAAACAAACATGCCATTGGCATTCAGTTTCAGTTTCACCTGGCTTACAGCTGTAACATTCTTGTAAATGAGCCATCTGAATTGGATCATAGGGGGTTGTTTTTTGGGTACAATTTTCCTGTCCACCCCGAGGTCCAGTGGTTAGCTCAGTTTTTGGATGGAGTCTGGCTTCATACACAGAATTGTAAGGAAGTAAAAAATCATCTTCCCCGGCTCATTATCACTGGGATCACCACATATGTTACCATCCCACTCTTCTGGACATGCAATTAATTTTATAATTTGCACAGTGTTGGGAGGTTTTAGAGCCTGCATAAGCATTAGCTCCACTTTTTCTCCCAGCTTTTGTTTCTCTTTCTGTTCCTCCTGTAACTGCTTCCTCATCGGTTCTACTTGCAAGCATAACAATAACTCATTTGCTTTCCTAGTTTCCACTTCAGTTTTCAGTTCTTGTATCTCTTCAGTAGTATCCTTTCAGTATTGGTAAGCAACTACTAAACAGGCACCTAGCATTTTGCAAATAATTCCTTTATCTTTCCCATGCTTTGAACGGCCTCTAGCATAGTTTAAATGTTCTTCCACAGCTTCCCAATCATGCCAATTATTCTGAACTCATTTGTCTGAGAAAATAAGGCTNTCCAAGAAACTAAGGTTTGGACTTTTTCCATGCCTTTGTGTCTTAGTTTAAAAGACAGATATCTGTGGGAACCTTCCTGGAAGGGGAGAAATTATCCGTTCCCCTGAATAGTGTACCTCTGGAAATTACGAGGCTTTCTGAGCACAAATGTGGGAAAAGGAATAACAGTTCTTTACTAACGGTATATCCATTACAGAGTAGAACAAAACAATAGCAATAACAACAACAGAAACCAGTAACAAAACTTTTCTCTCCTGTCACGTGGTTTTCCCTGTTGTGTAGGTGCAACCACACTCGGCAGGGGGTGCTGATGAGTCAGGTGAGGTGGGAGGCTGCAGTACCTCACGCACAGCTGCAGGGGGCGCTGGTGTGGCAGGGAGGCTGCAGTACCTCACTCGCAGCTGCAGGGGGCGCTGTTGAGGCAGGCGCGGCGGAGGGGCTGTAACGCGTCCCCCACGGTTGCAGGGGGCACGACCGCGCGCTCTCAGGGAGCTGCCGCAGCAGGGTGACTGCCCTGGAAATGGAGGCAGGGAAAAGGTGTGGGGGGGGGGAAGTCTGAGTTTTCCCATGTTTTCTCACGTGTCTAGTTGCATCTTCCTCGGCGGTGGCAGCAGCAGGAGCTGGGGTCTTCAGCCAAGGCAAACAGGTGGCTGGTCTCTCTTCAAAGGGAGAGAGAGAGAAGGCACAGGAGACCCGGCTCCTTCTGGAGCCGCCCCACTCAGGTAGGGAGGATCTGCCAGCAGTGATATAGCAGCAGATGATGCAGGTGTCCAGCAAAAACAGCCGGGAGGGAAACTTCTGGGAAACTGGGAAGCCAAAAAACTCCCAGAGCCTGAACACCACACCACGTACACACTGTTCCCCACTTCCTTTTGTGTTTTTCAAAACCGTATCAAAGACTCGGCCAGGGTGATCAACTATATCTTTGTGTCTTGATCACCTGTCATTTACATATTGGGACTACACCCCACTTCTGCCAGCTGTCTCCCTGGTAACCGACTGGAAGAAAGAAAGAAAAAAAGTTCACTAAGAAATGCAAACCCATCACACTTTGTAAGTAGTTAGTGATTTTACTTGCCATCCCATCCTCCCTGCCAAATTGTTACAAACAGGCATTTGTAGCAGTCCTCCCGACAACTGAGACAGCAGTTCGCACCACCAAGAGAGGGTGGTCACATGCAACGCCAATTAAAGCACCAGTGGAGTCACTTCCCACGGACTGGACAGTGATACAGGGAAGTAACCCTCTAAAATTCACTTTTAAAAGGTAATCTGTCCTGAAATAGTCAAGGGCAAGACTGGGTTGACCCTCGTATTTGCCATCAAGAATGTCTCTGTTCCACTGTTGGCTGCAACTCATCAGGTTTTGAGCGGTGGAAATATATGTTGCACCAGACCTTGACAGAAAAGGAGGTGTAGAGGGGGTGATTGTGACCTGGGAGAAAAAGAGAAAGGAAAAAAAAGAAAAATTCAAATCCTGCTGCCTGAAAATTGATGATAATGGAGAAGCAGTGTTGAACATACCCTTGAACATCAGAAAACCTGCCCATGTGTCATTACAGAAATAGAATACAATGCAGGATTCTCAGTGCTGAGGTAAGCTGTCTGGGGAAACCCTAGTAAAAAGTGGGCTCCTTTCCATTATATGCTTTTGCTGGATTATTGCTTATACCTTGTCTTATTCCCTATTTTATCAGGTTAATTGGTAGTGTAGTGAATGCAGTGAATACAAGCCTGGCAGCTGCTAGTCAAAGAATAGCAGCCCAGAAGATTATGATCCTAGGGAGACGATGTCAGAAAAGAGAGAAACAAGAAGAAGACTTACAATTTATCCTACATGCGCGGAAAAATTTATGATGTCAGAGGTTTACGTCCAAAAGGGAGACAGAGGAATCCCGCAACTTTATTTGAATAAAAGGAGAGGCCGTGAGGCATTTCCCCTGGGGTCTCTCAAATTGTTGGAGAATGCAGCCTCCTTTTAATCCTAATTTCCTAGCTGCATCACCCTCTCCCTTTCCCCATTAGCTGAGGTACTTGGAAGGAACGGACTTTGTGACTCGCCTACTCTATGTCCCCCTTACTAGCCACACTTCCCCTTATTTTTTATATAAGAAAACAATATTCATAATTCTATTAAATCTTTGTTCTTCTCTAAGTTCAAGAATTTCACACAATCTTGGACTGAGCAACGGTCTGTGTCAATTGGTAACATTTTCTAGAACTTGTACTTTCTTCTGTTACTTCCCTAAGTCCCTGGCCCTATCTACAAGCTGATTCACACCATCTATTTGTAAAGATAAACTCATCTTATGTCTTTCATACTCAAGTTCGAGCAAAGCTGCAGGCTTCAGCAGGAAGCACAGACTTAAAACTTGGAAAGAAGCCTAGCACAGCACAAACACAGCTTTGCAAAATAAAAAGAATGGAGTGTAACTGTTATGTCCGAATGTAAGCATGTAGCAAATAGGGAACAGCCCACACCGGCCAGATAGAAAACCAAATCAAGGGCTACAGCAAAAGGGTGATAAGTAAAAAGAGGATGGATTTTGAGGGATAAAATAATGTTTTGCTTCAGCCATTGTTTCAGCCATGGGACTGTGTGCTTATGTCAACTAGGTAAAAGTGTAAAACAAATGAGGCTGGACCTCCTGAGTGTAGGGTGGAAGAGGGGAGTTACCCTATACTTACGGCTCAGAGTTATTGGTTTTAGCACAGTAGGCGGTCAGAAAGAATGTAAGTTCTGAGTACCCAGCCAATGTGGAAAGGGGACAGGTCCTCCATAGGCAGGGGAAGGGTTTAAAAGGCTATACATTTTGTGGGGGAGGCATGAGCCTCCTGAGAGAGACACACCCAATTCACCTGACATATTTATAATAAATAGTTATACTTCTATGATTTATCATCTTAAAAGCTATCACAAGTGAGAATTTCACAAAACAAGGAGCCCCGAGGCAGCACCCCCACATGTCCCTGGCTGTGCCATGGGAGAGGGGGAAAATTGAAGGGACCCCTTGGACCCCCAGTCCAGCACTTCCCCCCTGGGAAGGGAGCTGGTGGGACATGGGGCAGTCCTGATGTCTCCAAACCTCGTCCCCAGCCATAGCCACGTTTTGGAGCACTCAGAAGATCTTTAGGAAGAGGAGTTGGGTCAGATATGGGAGAGCAGAGGTACAATTTGCGTGGCCCTTCAGGGTGTTTTATGGGGTTGCGTTGGCAAATTCAGGTGGGATGTCCGTGGCCAGCAGGGAAGACAATACACGCAAAGGGGCAGAGAAGCGCATGAGGGCAGCGCGGAGATGTGAGTATACTTCCTTGAGAATGGCTGAGGTTCATCTAAGGAGTTTTGAGGGCTCTCGGCTGAGATGAAGTGGAGGTTGGGGTTTTAGCAGTGCAATAGCTGAGATTTCCTCGAGGAGAGACTTTAATACTGGAGGTTTCTTTGAGGCTGGGGCTTGGATCCGGGGTTTGCTGCCCCAGCTCCGTGTCTGATGCCGGTATGGTAGGGACTGTAGGAAAGGGGCACCCCAGCATGGGACATTTCGGGGTCAACTCTAGACAGAAAGGGTGGCAAACAGGTTGTGGCTCGGCTTTAGCCCTCGAAGCTGCCGTGCCAAACTTAGCTTTGCAGGCAGCCACTGCGTGCCAGGCCCTGAGCGTGCATGTGAGCTGTGGCTTGGCAGAAGGGGTCGATCTCAGGCAGCACAGGGAGCAGCAGTGTGTGGGGAAGGAATGCCTGCTGGCCTCTGTAGTTTGCCAATAGGGGTTCTTTGATTGTGGGGGCTCAATGGG
>WBMZ01002169.1:0-77903 GCA_013400975.1 Atrichornis clamosus | reverse complement strand
CCTCTTCTTCCCCTTCTTCTTCTGTCATATATAGGAATGACCTGTATCAGTTACTCTCCTTTAATTCAAAGCCTGGCCGTGCAAACTGATGTCACAGTCATCACTTCAGCTCTGAGCAGTAGAGGATACGTGCCCTTCAATAAACTATGACTTCTGTAATAGCCAGAATTCCAAGAAAGGGGCCATAAATCCAAGTAAGTAATTGCATTACAGAAAAAGAGTAATTTGTTTACATAACTTTAAGAAACAGTTTTTTCTTGTGTTTTAATGCCCAAGATCAGCCCAAGCAGACCTCAGCCTATTTGCTATGAAGTACAGTACACTAAAATGTTTAAGTTTCTTATCCTTGAACTAAATCAAGAGTTTCCGCATTGTTTCTTAGTTCCCTGAGGCTGTACTTTCTTTCCATTCCGATCAACCACTTGTGATGCATTTTCAGAGCTGCTTTGCAACTTTTGCCTTCTCCCACGTAACAAAATGTTGTTTTCTATTTCATTACATTTTCATGTCAACTGTATTTTTATAGTACACGAAGACTTTCCAAAAGGAAAGGTTCTGCTTAGCAACTCATCTCCCCATTTTTGCCACCTCTGCCACAGCACAGAAACACTAAACATCACGCCGGACAGCAGTGTTTAGAGCAGCGCTTCCACACAGCAGCTTACACGGGCAAGTCTGCCGCTGGACGACGCTCCCTCCCTTCACCTTCGGAGCTACTAAAAGGCAAATCCCAGTAAGAACAACACTGGCTGGGGAGATAGCTTCCTTCGAGGCCTCTTGTACACGGTCTCGGCACCCTCCCTTTCCCCACGCCGCTGCCATCGACCGAGCGCAGCCGGCAGGGCCTGGCCAGAGGATCCCTGAGTAGAATCCCCGACAGACGCAGCCCGGCCCTCGCCCGTCCCCTCCACGGCCCCCGTCCGCCCGGCGGAGCCCCGGCCCGCCCGTACATAGCGCTGATAGAACTTGGAGAGCCGCGGCTTCCCGTGGTTGTTGAAAATGAGGATGGCTTTGATCATGGTGGGGTGGCGGCGGGGGCCGGTGACAGCAGCCGGGCTGGCTCTGCTGTGTTCCCCCTCCCTTCCTCTTCCTCCTCCTCTTCTCCTTCCTTCCTTCTTCTTCCCTCTTCCTCTTCCTTCCTCTCACACTCCCCTTGCCCCGCTCTCAGGGTGGTGGCGACGGGCCGCGGGCACCACGTGATCGGCGGGGCGGCGCCGCTGCCGGCAGGACGGTTCGCGCCGCACGCGACACTCCCGGCGTGTCACGTGACGGGAAGGCGGTGTCTCACGAAAGACAAAACGCCTCGCAGAGAGGAGGCCACCCCTCGTGTGTCGTCATTTCCTGCCGCCCGGGAAGCGGCGGCATTATGGCGGAACAGGAGGAGCAGCAGCCGACCGCTGCCGCGCAGAGCGGCGGCCGGAACGACGGCGGGGAAGAGACCCCGGAGGGTGGGGTTGCGGGGGGTGCCGCCGACCTGGGCCCGCCGCCAGCCGGGTCGCCGGGCACGGAGGAGCCCGCGGGCGACGCGAAAAAGAAAAGTAATGGGGCGAGAGGCCTCCACCTGGGTGGGCGGGCGCGGTGACGGGCGGGCACGCCGGCCGATGGGCGGTGGGAGCGAGCGATGTGGGCCAATGAGCGGCGAGGGGCGGGCCCTACTACTGATGCGCCTCTCCCCGCAGTTGATGTACTGTTGAAGGCCGTGGGCGACACCCCTATCATGAGGACCAAGAAGTGGGCGGTGGAGCGTACTCGGACCATCCAGGGCCTCGTGGACTTCATCAAGAAGTTTCTCAAGCTGATGGCCTCCGAACAGCTGGTACGAGCGGGCACCAGGCGGGAACTGCACGCCCCGGGCCCACGCTGACAAGCCCTGCAAGCTTCCAATAGGAAGCTTGGAGTGGAAGCAGTAAGAGAACTATTCCAAGTAGACATCGGGGTGTTATGTTGAGGAGAGCTGTAGCAGCGTGTTCTGGGTGTGCTTAGCGCCGACCTTTGGGCTTTTTGCAGAGTCTGCATTTCTTCGTGTCAGATGCTGCGAGGCAGAGCTGTGTGCATGCTGGAATGCCGTGCCTCCCAGGGAAACTTTCCTAGGCACAGTGTGCCTGTAGGAATTAAGTGTACAGATAGAGTATTTGGTAAAAAGTCCGAAGTGGACTTTGGACTTTGGTAAAAAGTCCGGTCAGTTTTCTGAATCCAAGTGTCTGTTTCCTTCGGAACTTAAGTCTCAAGCAGTTTAGTCATAGGACTGATTTCACTTTTTAAATGGATAGCTAGGAGGTGTTTGCCCTTGGGCAGCAGACAGCCCACGTTATTTACGGATTCCTTCCTGCAAAAGTAACAAGCCCAAGTGGCCTTTTGATAACACTGAAAGAGCTGGAAATAGAATTACACTTTGTTATTCTGCAAAAAATTCTTAACATCCATACACTTCAAAGTTTTCATTTGAGATAGACAGTTAAAGCTAGACTCATTAAAGTAGTTAACTAAAGGGTAGCTGAAATAATTCTGTTCTTGGTCTGGAGGATCTTATTTAAGCATATAGGCTTAAGTGGTTTCACTGACCTTCTCATTCACCTGAAAATCATGAGGGGTTTGCTTTTCTGGGGTTTAATGTCTCAAAGAGTGATAGTTTTGATATTAACTAAGGATATTTTCAACAGTTTTATTCAGTAGCTGTCATTTCATTGTCTCAGGATTAAAAAAAAAATTAGGAGCACGTAGCCTTCCGGTGTGGTTTAAGCCTAAGGTGATATTTCAGAAACAAAACCCTAGGAATTTTGTCTCTTATTTAGAAATAGCACATGAAACCCCACTAGTCATGCTACCTTGCACTGCAGATTCCAAGGCCGCCTTTGATATCGTAGAGTAGCTCCTATATGTGTAAATATATAGAGCAGGAAGTGAGAAGGATGACTTGAAAAAAGAACAAAATGTTTCTAATGTCCATGACAGCTGTTCTGGTTGAGCAAATCTGTAATAGTGTGGATGGTTTGAAATAAGAGCAGAGCTAAACCAGTGAGTTCCCTTTGTGCTGCTGTATGGGGGAGTAGTAGGTCAGCTTGTAGGAAAAGGAAGTCAGCACACTTGCTTTGGCTTGGTCTAGTTGGCCAAACAGAGCCAACTGGTAGCTGTATGCCCCTGCATGCTGAAGTAAAGGTGGTAATTGGCAGTATTCTGGTATATACTTAAAAATGATATCAGAAGTTTTTACTGCAAGAATGATTCTTTTGTGTTACCTATGAGATCTGTGTGAGATCTCCATTTCGCTTGTTTTCTTGCAGTTCATATATGTAAACCAGTCTTTTGCTCCATCTCCAGACCAAGAAGTGGGGACCCTCTATGAGGTACCTTTCATCTTTAATACCCTTTCCAAATGTATTTAACTGGATTTGTCAGTGCAGCTCTGGGACTTGAAATCTGTTACTGCCTGTAGCACTAATAAGCTTTCATTTAATGTAGTGTAGTTGATATTCACAGATCTGTATTAATGTGATCCAAAGAGATGTGACTTCATACAGATGTGGAAATGCATTTTTTCACGTGCAGCATGTTGTCATGCCTCTCATTGTAACAGAGAGCTTTCTTATAACAATATTCCATGACACATTTATCTGATGGGAGGGATTTTGTTTGTTTTGCTTCATGTGTAGGCTAGCCCATGAATAATTGTAACAGCTTGTTTTTGGGTTTTTTTGCAGTGTTTTGGAAGTGATGGCAAGCTTGTACTGCATTATTGTAAAACACAGGCGTGGGGATGAATGACCAGCAATACAGTTTTGGAGGTGTTCTCTTAAAAACGGAAGAAGAACTAGCTTTCTTAACTCAAGCTATAAACACACATAAAGAAGGATTTTTGCATTTCTGCTTAGGACTATACGATGTTGGTGAATAGCATAAGCAGTTATCTAGTCTATCTGATCACATGGCTTTTTTCTTATGTACTTTTGAGGTGCAGAAAAAACATCTACATCTGCCATCTGTAGAGTAGAGCCAGCACTCTTGCTGCTGACTTCTTAATTGCTGTTATCTGTAGGGAAACTTTCAGTTTTCTGGAGGACTGACTGGACATACTCTGTACTGAAGATAAAAGTACCTTTTTATTAAAAGTAATGTCTGTTGTACATGTAACCTGGGATTCAGTTTACTTCTGACATGTTGTACAACTGCTGTGTGCATTCTGTTCTTTGTGACATCTTCTTGAATATGCATTCTCTCATGTCATTTCAAGGTAGTATTTTGATTTTTTTTTTCTTGTGGTATATAGGAATTGGTATATAGTCTAATTACTTCACCCTTTGCCTTCATCGTATTGGTAATGTAAGTACCTCGTTTATAATGGCACAGCATCATTATAGACCTCAAAATACTTCCCTCCTGCACAAATTTTGTAGCGATTTGTTGTAGTCTGAACACTTTGGCAGTTGTCAGGGTGTTTCTTCTGACACTGTTTAATGATTTGCATTTTAGTTGAATATTGCAACTAGCTGTTGCATCTTCAGTTAATGAAGAAATAGATATGAGGTGCTAAAAACTTACTCTATATATTCTCTTTTTGTGTGCTGTAATTTTCACGTTTCACCAGCTGTGTGGTCCACTAACAAAATGGAATGCATTTTATATTCTTTTGCTAAGTCATAGCAATGAGGATTGGCTTAGGGGTTTTTCCATTATGGAGTACTTGGGTAGGGGTACTAGGGTACCAAGTACTCCATATTTTCTTTTATTTATTGGAGAGTTTGGGTGTCCAGGGTTTTTTGTGGGTTTATTTTAAATGTCTGTTGTACAGTCTTTTATGTTTGTTTAATTTGAACTAAATTAAATGTTAGTTGTTTGCTTGCAGAATGTCATTATGCTTGGTGACAGTTGTTGTCCCTGACTAATCCAGTTCTTCAGCACACACACACAAAACAGCCTGTTCTAGTTTAAAGCACGTTTGTACAATAGTTTTGAACTGCTGTTTCATACCTAGGTGGCTCTTATGTGGTCTCTGCAACCTGCGTATCAGATTTTTTTTCCACCCTTAGAGGACTTCTGGAAAACTAATACTCAACTTACTGATGTTGCTGCAGTTTGAATGCAGCGTGCATGTATGCCACAGTTATACAGACATGTGCCCTAAATGCTTGCTATGTGAATAGCTTAATATATTTTACCATTTTGTAAGTTCAAAACTTGGATTCACTGGATTAAGATAACAAGGCAGAATTAGTGATTAATTTGAAACTTAAAATAATTCATACTTTTGCCTGCTCAGAATCCTGATCTCACGAATCTCCATCTATTTAAGAGAACTATTGCAGAGGTAAGCACTCTGATTCTGTGTTGAGGAAATTGCCTGCTTAGTTACTGTGAGGTCCGTGCAGCCTCGACAGCCACTAGAGGGTACACAAGGACAAAGGTATTTGCATAGTTTTAACTAGGGCTTTTTAAAAATCTTTTCCATAGTATGTGCACTTGCTGGCCTTACAAATATAAGCAGTTTATTCTCCTGTGTGACAGTGTTTACTTAAGATAAGCTACTAGTCTGGTTCCCTTTAAAGAATGTTCTATTTGTGCCTTTCACCTCACTTGATCTTAACAAATGAAACTACTGATAACCTGCAAATGTGCTCTTCAGAAGTGATGCAAGAAAGTTGATTTGTGTGTGTGTGTGTATTTTGGGGGACTTCTGTTTTGCTTTTAAAAAATACATTAAGATCTTGAAGTAAAGAAGAACTGTAGGTCATTGTATCATGCCAGCTAATGATAGAAGGTTGTCATTTGTGTTGAATTTGTAGATCATTTTTATCCTCTAAAGCTGAATTTAAAAATTATTTGCATCAATTTCTCAAAATGTGGTAGTCCAGTAATGTAATGTAATGGACTTGGATAAATTACTCATGAAGATTTAAATTGTTCATTTATTTAAGATTCAGCTTGTTCCCTGATCAGTACTTATTACTGTTTACTTCAGCTCTTAATCCCCAAGTAATTTTTTCTTGGCCCCTAGTTTACCAGTATACAGTGACTACTTACCTGACCCAGCTCTTGCTTTCTGTTTCGTCAATTCCCTTAAGTGGCTGCCTTTATTCTGTTACTTTTAATGACCACTAGTTCCAGTTCTAATTCTTCATGTAACTTCAATACCTTCTACAGAGAGAGTCCTCTTTTTTGCCATTTTCTCATGTCGTTTTGTACCTTCTTGAATCAGGGAGGTAGTCAGTACTTCTTCATCTCTGGTAACTCTTTAAGGACCATGGGCTCTTTCTGTCTAGAGTTGGGGTGTGACTTCAAGTGGCAGGAAATTTTCCTTGTTCATATTCTTAAATAACAGACTAGACTGCAAACATGTCAAGTAGATAATATGTCAAGTGGACAAATAAGTGATTCCCAGTACATTGCCTGTAGAATTTGCAAAAGACAAAGGCTGCAAAAGACATATTAAATCTCATCTTTTAAAAAGTGACAGTTATAGCATCTAAAATCATAGATGATCCTGAATTGCTTATCTCTTTTAAAAGAATATTTCCAGTAAATTGACAACATCAGAAGCCCATGTAGAACATGAACTGTGTTCTCTGTATTTGGTATGCCTTGAGCAAAAGTGGTGACTGTATTGTTTAAGTGACTTCAGTTGCTAGAGTGGGAGAAAAAAGATATGAAAGTGAGGATTGACTCTTGGCCAAATCAGTGAGAGTTGTACAAGACCAAAAAAAAGCATAGGTTTACTCAGAGTAGTGTGTTCCACTAAGATGCCGTAATACTGAACTGCCAGTATATGCAATGTAATTTAATTCACTTGATTTTATGTAACTGAATTAACAGAAAAGACAAATGGAAAATACTCAGTAAATAAACTAATTTTTAAAGATTGAGAAATAAAGATAAGTATTGAAAAGGAAAATTATTACACAATTTTTGTTAAAGACTTAGTACTTCACAACATCCGGATACTAAAAAATAGTGCTATGCAAAATTCAGTTACCCTATTTCAAGTTAATAATCACCAGATTCAAACCCTTTAGACTGTGAGGTGCTATTTATAAGAATTATTATATTGGTTTAGAGACTAGCACTAATGATAGATTTGTAATTTGTAGCTTGAATTAATCTAAAAAGCACATGGAAAGTGCGAAGGTGCCAAATGAAACTAAAGTTACTTCGAGAGTGAAATGATAAAGTACACAGTTATGTCACCTATATGCATGCTGGGGAAATGTCATCATTACTTTTAAGTCTTAAAAAGGTATTGCTCATCTCCAAAACCTCCTCATCTCCAAAGCAGCTTCTGTTTACCCATTGTTGCTGTTCATGCTCATTTTGCAGAGCAAATTCTGTTTGTTTGCACAAGGTTTTGGCTTATGTTGTTCTTGACTACCCTGAAGTCTCAGTTACTCTTCAGGGATGTTGCACAAAGGTTATTCAAGGCATTATCATACTACAGTATCTTCATCTTGGAGGTGAGAAAAAAAAAGGAGGGGGGCAAAAATGCCTTTAACTGGGTTTTTTCATTATTATTATGAGTATTACAAGCTTGTATAAAGTGCAATGTGCATTAAAAACCAAGAATTGTTTTCAACCTTGTTTTGTATTGGATCGTCAAGAGAAGAAAAACTCTTGACAAGAAAACACGTAAAGTGTGTTTCTTATTTGCACAGACCATGCTTCAGCTTTGCTAGTACCATACTAAATATGGTTCCAAGGCTGAACATCGTAAGAACCTATGCTTTGCTTTTGCTTTCATAATGCCGTAAGATGTCAGATGCATCTCACTGTATTTTAGTTAGAAGTCTTCTGATTTGATGCTAAAATATTTAGAAGAAAACACGTTTCATCCAAAGATACGTGGTTAGGAAAGGTTTGAATGAGCCACACAATTAACTAAGGAGAGACCAAAATAAGTACGTTAAAGGTTTAATGTTAAATGTGTCACACTACACCTCTAACTAGACTTGGTAGTGCCAGGAAATTTTCCAGGACGCTGTAGCTCAGTCATTTGTACACTTAGTTGTTAGAACAGTTGCTGGCACAGATTCTGGCCTGTGCTCAATTGAGGAGTTGGCAAGGTACCATTTCTGGTGGGCACTTAGAATGTCATCAGCCTGTTATGGAGTTTAGAAGGTAAATAATGTGGATGTAAACTGTTCTTTGCAAGCTGGCCTCTGTGACAGGGATCAGTCCTTGGGATACTTGTTGCTAGGTACACAGTCCCAATTTCTGGTGAGATTTGATCCCTTGTATGCACAATGAGATGAATTAAACTTTGGGAATAAAAACATGGTCCCTCGTCAAACTTCGGGAGCAATCTAGGAACTTTTTGAACAGTTCTCCAGCATTCCCTCCATGCAGTCTTCTCTAAATGGCTCTAAATTGGTAGGTTCTAAATGCCTACCAATATCTACATTCAGCAACACTTTTTGTTAAGTATGCAGGTTAAAGACAGTGGTGAAGTACTACCTATATGTCTTGATTCACTCACACCTTTCTTTGTTAAAGAGGATGCACATTACTTAGTAAAATTTTTTTTTTAAATGTATCTTCCCATGGAATAATTCTGCATGCAAATTATTTATATATGTATGTATATCAATTAGACTGACAAAATACAGTGTTAAAATCTAATTGCATTTAGGGCCTAGCCTTAAAAAGGAGGTTTGAGTAAACATGTTCCAATTGCAAAAATCAGTATATGACATTAAAGCAGACAAAGATGTCTTTCCCTTGAACTCTGATAATAGAACTAATAGCCCTAGCAATTCAAGTTAAGAGCTCTTAAGGGGAGACCTCAAAGGAAAAGAGCTCCAAATAAAATTACACACTAATATTGCTAATGCAGACACTAGCCAGCACTTCAGCTTTCTCATACAAATATCATAAATTGAAAGAAACACAAACTTATTTTCAAGTGTGTTTCTTACAGAGAGAAATGTCAATATTTTATGTTATATGTAGCACATGCATGGTGTACTAATGTCCCACCAAGAGTGGATCAAACTGATTTCGTCCAAGAGTCCTTTCTGTTGCTGTGTGTTTCAATGCCTCACAGCTCTTCACTGCATTGTTTGGTTTGGAGTTTGTTTTTACCTTCAGCAGTGCACATGGCATTTCATAGTTGTTGGTGTTTTCAGTGTATGACATGATTTTGTATGTGATCCTCATTTCACTTGTATTTTACTGCATGTTTTTAGTCTAAAGCTGGTGTTTAACTGCATGATACTTGATACAATTTGTTCTCAAGGTTTTTTTGAGAATTGCAGTGCATGCCGCAGTTTCTCATGTAAGATCTGTTACGTTCTGAGGGATCAATCTCACCTTCCAGGTTGCATGACTGAGCAACAGCTGTACTGCTACATTGACTCATTACTTGAGTCATGTAGTCCCAAAACTTGCACTATAGTTGCAGATAACAGCTTTTTCCTTTAGAACCCTCTCTACAAATATAAAGAAACTTGAGTGAACAGAGACTTAATATAGGGTGACTTAGTACAAGGGGTGAAAGTCATTCTGTCTAGAGGAGGAGATGTAAATACTGATTATGAGGTTGAAGAGCTGTTGCCTTCCCAGGCTAACAAATGGAAGAGACACAGCACAGTTGTTTGCCGCAAGAGCTTGGTCATTCAGACACCTTGGATCCCACCTTCAACTAACCCACAGCTTTTATTTGGAATTACAAGATGTATAATAAAGTCTTCAGTCCAAGTTACATGTGCAGAATGTCTTAACTCTGGAGTTCATTAATTCTATCAATCTTAGTTGAATATTTTCCTCGATAAAGAATGAGAAAAACCTTGTGAGCTGCACCCCAGTAGAAGATGATATGCCAATATCATCTCAATATGCTTGAGCACTTCAGCTGGTAAGTCTCTGTTGGAGTTAAATGTCATGTCACATGATTACTTGATTTGCTTACCCCTGGGTAATAATAGAGTGGTTAGGCATACATAAAGCAAAGTTTTTGTGGTTGCCATTTGCCAAGATAAGGTTTTGATAGGACAGTTGAGAATTACTTGCAATAGTAAATTTCTACAGAGGTAACAATATATGATTTCCAGCAATAAAAGTGCATACAATTCTGCACACTCCTTTATACAAAACACAACTGAGAATGTGGAAATAACTTCCATGCCATGTGGATTTCAATACTCTCTTTTCTTGTTTTAAATTTTCAGTGACAACGTAAGTGCTGTATGTGCTCAGATCCTTGTGCCATTTCTGCGAATAGGGCATAACCAAACACACAAGTTGGAAGAACATAAATATTCCTAGTGGTGTCATGCAGTCAAGTAAATAACAACTATAGTGGTTTTGAGGCTCAACAACTAATGTGGAACAATTCAAAATGAAAAACTAAACACTTTTGAGTAGGAGCAAATAAAAAGTATAACTATATAAATGATAATAGCAGCAGTTTGAAACTGCAGTAAGTAGATCCAGTCTGATCCCTTAGTTGTAACAGAGGGAGGTATAAAACGTCCTTTTGCTTTTACTAGCAGTATTTAACTAATGGTCCCATCAACATTGTGGCAAAGGAATCAGAGTACGGAGGTGTTAGGGATTAACAGCAGTAGCATAATTCTTTTTTTCCACTGGATTTAGATACCAGGGAAAATACCACCACATATAGGTGTACAAATAAGCAGAGAAATACTACAACTGCTGGAAAATAATTTATGTCAGATCCTGTGAATATCAGAATAAGACAAAAAATATTTGAAAACTTACTGTTCATTTCACAATCCATTATTGTGATCCTTACAACTTATTCTTGTAAGACATTTTATTACTTTGGGTGGTGCTTCCAACAACTACCAAAATAATTCTGCCTTTGAAATCAATTACAGGGTGTTTCACACTAATTCTGTTTGTAACCTACAGCAGTTTTAATGGTTGTGAGACTCCTCAAGCAAGTACTGAGAAAAGGTACTACTTGTCCATACAATCTTTTGAGACCACTAACAAACAGCTAAATTAGAGGCAACTTTCATTAAGAAATAAGGCACTCAGCTGTAACTTCATATATGTTACCAAGGGATGATATGTGTTTTTCATTACCTGCATTTGTCCCAGGAAGACTGAACATGGCTGCTGAGATCAGTGCCAGGATATCTCGGTTGCGTTTCAGAGATTTGGGATAGTCTTAGGTTCTCTCAGATTTTAAAACATCTGCTTGAAATCATTGCCATTTTCACTTACACACTCATGTGCACACACACACACACACACACACACATGTGCACAGACACCCCCCCCCAATTATTCTTTAGAAAGTACTGATAAGGCAGGGTCTGCTTTCTGTATGCCAGGAGAGGTTCTGGAGTGATGGCTGAAAATGTACCTATTCAGTACGTTCATTTGTATTTCACTCCAATGTGCTAGATCCCAGCCCCATTTAAAACTGGGAAAGTATTCCTGACTGCAGTGAAGCCAGAAATTCTTGCAACATCTCAAGCTATATCTACTGTATTAATGGTGCTTCTTGTTGTCACACCTACTTGATGTACAGGTCAGGGAGAGGGAAGAGAAAGCAGGCATGCTAGAAATCCCTCAATGTAGCTGTCTCTAAGGGAAATCACAAGCTGCTGGTGTTGTGAGCACGTTTAAGCCCCAGAGCTACAGCAGCCCACACCACCAATCTTCATACTTCCAGTGCCACAATCATTAGGCAGACCTTAAGAGGTGAACTATTTTTTCTTTTTTAGAAAGATGGATTTTCTTAAAACACATTTTTGTGGTGTATAGTGAAATTTTTTTGCCAGAATTCATGACTAATAAACATTCTATTAACAGTTGAAGTGGAAAGGAAGACGACTGGCATGGCATCTGCTTCCTCTGCTGCCAGTATATTACAACAGCCCTAAATGTGACTGCAGAGTGCATTGGCTTTCAAGAAACGGCAACTTCTGTGTGATTCAAATAGCTGTGTCTTGTGTTGCTTTTCTATAGAGCTTTTAGATGTATTTTTAAACCCAACCTGTGGTGTAAGTAACGGAGACAGTGGCAGGCCGCACTCCCTGGCAGAGGGAGATGCTCTCCGCCCGGCAGCGGTAGCCACTTCGCCTGCTATTCCGTCCGCCGGGGATATCGGAGCGCCATACGCTTGCCGGCCCGACCTCCCCCGCTCCGCCCGGGCTACGGACAGGCTGGCGGCGGACGGCGGGCAGCGGGCGCAGCAGCGGGCGGTACGAGGAGCCTATGCAGCCGCCTCCGGCTGCCCCCGCCCGCCGGGGTCGGTGGCCGCGCTCACAGGGACGGGCACGGACAGGCTGGCCGCGGGCCCGCCCGCCGGGGCGGTGGTAGGCTCCCGCCGTGCCTCCCGGCACATAAAGGCAGGCGGCGAGGGCCGGGCAGGAGCAGCGGCTGGCGGGAGCAGGGGAGCGACCGGCGATGATGGAGCAGCCGGTGCAGACGCAGACATGGAAGGCGCGGAGCCTGGAGGAGCTGGTCCGTATCCTCCATCAGATATTCGCCGAGGACAAAGTCAGCGTGGAGGAGGTCCAGGCGCTGATGGAGTCCTACGAGAGCAACCCCGAGGAGTGGCTGCGGTACGCCAAATTCGACCAGTACAGGTAGAGAACACCACGGAGCAGGACGACCCCGTCCGCACAGGCGGTGCCGGCGGCGGGGCAGAGCCGCGGACGGGGACTGGGATCAGCGGGGACGCAGGACGAACACCGCCCGCCCCCGCCTCGACCCAGCCGACAGCCCCTCCGGCAGCGCCAAGGGGGCGAAGGGCAAAGGCCGCCAGGACAGGGGTCGCGGCGGGGACACGGCGGTGCGGGGGGCGGGGAGCGGGCGGAGCGGCCGTGGCCAATGGCGGCACCTTGGGCATGGACGGGCGGCGGCCCGGGGACCCTGCACCGTGCTGCTCCCGCTCCGGCCTCGGGGATGTCCCGACGGAGAGACAGAAGCGTGCCAGAGCAATCAAAACAAATGAATAAATACGTAAATAAAGTTGAGGGAAAGAGCCCAAGAGAAGCACGTCGGCGGCGTGAGTTTTGCGCGGCGTACTGGGGAGAGGTTGCACAGTGACCCGCGCAAAAGTAGGTGCTCAGTGTCTCTAGTGCAGCCGGTGTCTGCATGCCCTGCCTTACCAGTGAGCCGAGAGCCGCCTGCCCCTTCCTCTGGCGTAGTGCAGGTCGAGACATTTTGGTGCTGTCCAGGAGGAAGGAAAATACCTGTTAGGGTTTTAACTCTCTTGCTCTGCTAACAACTGATTTATTCCTGCTATTGTCGGCTTCTTTGTCTTAAATTTCAAGATAAATACATTTTATTCGAGCATTTCCTTTAAAAAACCCCAATACACACCCCAAATCCCCAAACCTTTCTTTTCAACTATGCTGTTATGAAAGTATAATTCTGCCTTAATGCTTTTAGCCTCCTGAAGTGTGTTAACGTTAGAAGTATGCATGGCAACCTTTTATTTATTCATTCATTCATTCATTTATTTCTGTCCAGCCAGGCCTGTACAAATATAACAGCACTTGAAAAGTCCAGTCAAATGCCAGTATTGGTTACTTATGTTCTGACCTCATAGGAAAAATATGTCCACCTAATACCTACAGATTGTGGATGCAGTGAGAGACAGTGTATACATATACATGTTATGCTTTGGAAGTAGCTTATTATAAGCATCCTTTCTTGAGTAAAATAGGGTGGTCTTATGGGACTATTAATTTGAAAGCATTCAGTTTACATTAGTGCACTTTCTGTGTGCCTCTTTCAGGTGAGACTGAGGTGTTCCATCATCAGCATAAATATTTTCTTTGCTTGGCAAAGTAAAGTGCAAATACTCATGACTACTGCTAAAATGAAATCTGAAGGTCTCACTGAGTTACTTGTCCAAGACAGCTAGAAGCATCAGCCCCAGATCAGAAGGACCACACTGTGGGAAGCAATGTATAAAGAAAAATCCCCAATCCCAAATTCCCTCTAGTGAACTTTTCAATAGAACGAGCTGAGCAGCAGCTCTGTGGAAGCTTGTAGGAGAGTAAAAGGAAACAAACATAAGATGTTATTTTAAAAGAAATTTTGCTCTAATAAACCTTGTTTAGAAGTAGGTGCTGGTAGAAGTTCCCTCACAGGTGCTTTAGTCACACAAAAATGCTACAGTACAAGATATCGAACTTTCAGGAACAGAGTGGAAGGACCGTGTGCAAGAAGTCTGACATCTTCATTCTTTGATTTTTTGGCTTTTTACAAATAAGTGCTGTGTAAGAGAAGGAAAGCCAAGAATATTAGAAAAGGAACTGTAGAAGTATGTAACTATGTATTTTTCTTGTTTCATTGCAGTTCTCTGCTTCTAATTATAAACCAGCTGCTGAAGTGACTTCATTCAATAACCATTTTGATTTGATCCTGTCTGCTACTCTAGTCTGACTCACAATTCCCAAACTCCAATCATCTACTTAATTCAAAAGAAATATGATTTTTAAATATTAGTTATGTTCTTCTTTTTCCTTCTCAGAGAAAGAACTCTTACCAAAAAGCCCCCAAAGTTATAAATAAAATTTCTTCTTTTTCTAAGTAAAGCTCGGATTTCAAGAAATAAAGGGAAATGTCACATCCTCCTTTTATATGTCACATCCTTTTTTAATAAATATGTTTGTGTCATTTTGTCTTTTATAGGCATATTAGTACATAAAGAGCAAACACTTTGTATTTCAGGTATACAAGAAATCTTGTGGACAATGGAAATGGAAAGTTCAACTTGATGATCTTGTGCTGGGGTGAAGGTCATGGCAGGTTTGTATCCAAAGACTATGATTTTAGCAAACATGTAAATCCACCATATCTTTCTCTGTCATACAAAATAAAGAAAAAAAATCAGCCCTACGGGAGCTATCAGAAGGTGTCTGGAAACTAAGCAGTTCAGAGCCTCTAATAATATAGTAGTCCTGAATATCTGCTGTAACTTTTGAAAGTTTGTACCTCATAGCCATTTTTAAAGCACTCTAATACGTTGTTTTTCTACTAAGGTAAGCTTCATTTCTGTCACAGCAAGTTTTTAGTACCAGAGATACAGTGATTGTTAAGACCCTGTTCAACCTGTCCCATATAACAGCCAGTTGCAGAAACAGGACTAGGTGCAGTTTAAAAAGTCTTTATTCTCTCAGGGTGTTTAAATCTGCCTCTGTGACAAGATGAGAAAAGTAGATTTGGATTTGCCTACAGATGGTGAGGAGGGAGCCCCTTTTCAGGACTATTTGACTTTCTTTAGGTTCATGCATCCTATCTCGTCCCTCAAAATGGACTATCCTGCTGATGTGGCCTCCTGAGTTGTGTACACACACTGTACACTTGGTTGTGTAGTCCTACACAATGTGAGGGCAGGATCTTTCTCTTGAAGGGTCTTTCATGAAATACTGGCTAAAGCAAAATATGCAATAACAAAATACGCATGTTTTGATCAAATATTCTCACATCTAAATAGAAAACATAAGGAGATATTGGAACAGGTTTATTTGTTTGTTGAAACTGAACATTTACAGTATTCTTTGGGGGATGATACTCAAGAGTAATGTAGGAACTAAGCTCACCACCTCTACTCCTTCCACCGTATTCCAACAAAGCCTGTAACTTATGTCAAACTGTGTTTGAACTGGATGAGCATTTGCTAGAGTTAGTCTGAGACCACAAGTTGTTTTTGCTTCCTACATGAAGAGGATCAGATTTTCTCATGATTTTTGAAAGGACTATGACAACATGGCATTTGTGAAGTATTCTGTGTCTGAAGAAAGCTCTGCTCTCTTGGCTTCTCAGTTGTAAGAAATCCCAATACTTGTTTACTAAAAACAGTAATGTACAAGTATCAAGTTTTTGTTTGAAAGCCATTAGCACTGTACTTCTAGGAGAGTCAAATTCCCTCTTCTCCCTTGCCCCTGATGAGTGGAGAGCCCTCCCTTTGTCCTAATCCCATTGACTTCTACAAGAGTTAGTCCTGTATTTAAAAAAAAAAATTAAACAAATACTGAATTACATATCTAAACCCATATGTAGTCTCCAAATGCAACAATTAAAACACGCTTCAGAAGAAGAAGACAGATCAAGAAAGCAAACAAATCATAGCATATTCAGTTGGGTTTTAATGTCTTGCCAGTGAAATTAACAGTTTAGTACACCTGGTTGTACATAGTACTATTGGAGTGAGAAATACAGCATTTTTTTCTTCAACAATTCCTGTGCACCCCAAAAGTAAAGAGGCTATAGAAATTGTGCAGAATTAGCTTGTTTCTTCATGTTTTGGGAGGGAGCATGTTGGATTTGCAAATATCATATACTGCAAGTTTATACCAGCCTCTGTCTGGGATCATGGTATTATTTTGTTTCTTGACCCAGAAGAGTTTTTGTGTTCTGAAGAAATTTTCTGTCCTACTACTTTCACCAGACTTTCTTTGTATTTCTCTGTATCAAAGTCATAGGTTGACCAATATCTGACTCTTCTCCAAATCCTGCTCTATGTGAACTTACATCGATGTATTTCTATAGTAGGAATTTTAAGTAGACATACCTTAATGCATGACCCATGTGCAATGGAATTTCATTCTAAGGGTTTGTCCTGGTACAATAAGGTATGTCATCTGTCTTGTTTGCTGTACTGAAATTAAATACGTGTATCACACTGAGTTTGGTTATTTTTACATATATAGCAGCATCCATGATCACACTGACTCACACTGCTTTATGAAGATCCTCCAGGGAAATCTAAAGGAGACTCTGTTTGAATGGCCTGAGAAAAAAGGGAATGGTGAGATGACTAAGAAATCAGAACGAGTTTTGAGGGACAATCAATGCGCCTACATTAATGGTGAGTTATTAAGCTTGTTTTGACAACTATCTGTCCGTGAGTCATTCCTAACAGAAGGGTTCATCTGCTCTCTTTCCTCCTACCTTTAACAATGGCTTTATGCACAGTTTAAAAATGTGACTCTTTAGATTCTGCACAAATCTCTGTTTAGATGCAGTAAAACAAACAACCACAACAAAAGTGTCCTTTTAACTCACTCTTAAGACATTGTAGTAATTGTTTGATAATATAATATACTGGGTATCTCCTCTAGCCCAAGCAGCCTTTAGCATTGTGCCCCTGATGACTACCTGAAACTGCTTGTAAACATAAAGTTGAATAACATTTTCTAAGAAGTAAGAAAAGCAAAGTTTGGATAGCTTAAACACTTTGCTTTTCTTTTTTCCCAAAGAAATAATCCTTTTGCTCAGTTACAAAAATCTATGTTGAAAATGTAAAAGCTGTCCATGAAGTTAATTGACCAGCCAGGAGCAAAGACCTGTAGCAGTGCTACTTCTTGTCCAAATCAACATAAGACTGTGGTGCTGAAGTGCAGTGTGAGCAGAATTGAAATTCCCAATCTACACAAGGAATTGCCTGACTACACAATGTTGAGAATGGCTAAGACTCCACCAGTAAGGCTCCTTAAGTACCTAAATCCATGTCATCACATGTATCTGTAACTATTACCACCTTGTGCTTTGCCATCCTAGAGTAGCCATCTGGGTGTAATGTATGCTGGTGCAGAAAGACACTGCACATTGTGCTGAACCACAGTGAGTTCAACAGAACCAAGGTGGAGCATCAGAGAAGGGGGTCATCTGACTCTTATGTCATGGATTAAACACTAGAAAATGCACTTTGTGGGACTGACCATGGGAACTTCCCAGCTGGAGGGTTGTTGAGTTCTGGACTCAACTCCCATGTTGAGTTCTGGACTTAGCCAGGGTGAGAACATTGCAGAAGAACTAGTGTTCTGCAGCCCTCTGTTGAAGATATGCCATACAAGTGACAACACAAAATTGATAGGGCAGGAAATGCAAGGAGTTTGACACATCTGTTGATGCTCCCACGCCAGGGATGCAGGTTCTCAAACTCAGTTTGGTTTTCCTATATAGGCAGTCTTTCCAATGCAAACAATTGCACACTGAGTGCATCTTACCCAAAGCTTCCTTGGTTGTTTTAAACGAATTTGGTATCGAGTTTTCTCAGGCTGTTTGCATCTCTGCCATATTTCGTAACAGATGTTTAAACAAAGGAACACATTAAATAAGCAGAAGGAAAACACTGACTGTTGATTACCATAACTACATCAATAGCAAGTGCCTTCATGTTTTTGCTGTGTGCTTCTTGGTTGCTCTTGTATGTAAGGGTTAGAACCCCCTAAACTGTGTTTATTTGAGTATTAGATGAGCATAGATTTAGGACTTTTCTCTGCAGCCACTACATCCTCTATTTAGATAAAGTATGTTAACAACACTTAGGGCTTACAATCAGAGTTAAGAGTGTGCTCGTGACTCTCAGGGTACCATGCCTATGTTGCATAATACAGGTCCAGGTATTATATAACAAATTCAAGTACAAAGGCCTGAGTTATTTTTATAGCAGGTTCATAAACTTAAATTCAAGGTTTCTCTTAAGTAACTCAAACCCTCCATTTTAGTGTAGAATGGATGTGGTTTGTTTCCCAGATGTGATTCTTCATATCTTACATTTTTATGTAATAGCTTGTTTTCTTCTCCACCAGGGCAGAGTGACCACACAACATACAGTGCTTTGTTTTAATTTGCTTACTATTCAGTTATGATTGGAAGTATGCTTGTCACTATTAATTTGTCACCTTATTCAAAAGAACAAACAAATAAAAATGGAAGGATTAACTGGAAATAGATGTCTGCAGTAGAAGACAACCATATCTCTGCCCATAAGGCCATGCTCCAAATGCGTGTAGCTGACTTTTAATGTGACTGATATCCTTGTTACTTGGGTAAGAATTAGCAGTACAAAAGCTTTTTCACCGTAAAATGTCTCCCAATGTTTAGAAACACAAACCTTCCTGCTTCTGGAGCATCTATAGCAACAGCTCTCCTAGGAAAGTAAATGAACTTGAAGTCCTTTGCGAATGAGAGCTAGAGAATTACTTACAGTATGGTCTTCCTTAAGTTTCTGGGAGTTTCTATTGGCCTTTATCCTGTGGTGGGTAATCCAGAAGTTATATGAACTGTGGAAGGAAATAATGCATCTTGCATTACCAGTATATTTAGAAGTCTGTGCTGGAGAACAGCAGACAAATTCCCTTTACTGAGTTACTTGTTGCCCATAAAAGAGTGGGCAGGTCTAATTGCTTATGAGTTACATTTTAAAAAGCATTTTCTAGGCAACTGCGATCTCCTTAAATCTTCCTGCTAACACATCTCATTTTGTGCCTTTGCTTGTGTAGACTCCATTGGCCTGCATCGTGTGGAGAACATAAGCCACACAGAGACGGCTGTTAGTCTGCATTTGTACAGCCCACCCTTTGACACCTGTAACACTTTTGATCAGAGGACTGGACACAAGCACAAAGTCATGATGACCTTCTACAGCCAGTTTGGAGAAAGAACTGTCTGCGTAAGTATGAGATAACATGCTCCTCACTCAGCCCTGGGCTCTGAGCCCCCCTGGGGACGGGTGCAAAGGGTGCCCTCTCTCCTGCACAGAGTAGAGTGCTGGTGCTCTGGGACTGGCAGACGGTTCAGCAGCCCTGCTTTTCCAAGGCCATCCCCATCTAGGATCAACATAAAATCTGTTTCCAAGTACTGTCCGAGTTGGTAATTTGCATTTCCTTCTGTGGAATTACCTGTTTTGTAGCTCGCCTCCCCTTTGTCACATTAGATCAGTTATGAGCAGAGCGGAGGATTAATGGGAAGTTTGCTACTTGTTAAGCATCTTCAGGAAGCAAATGATGGTAATGCAGTTTAGTCAATGCAAAACTGTGAAGTAGCTACATTGTTTTGGCCAGCTTTAGTCAGGTGTAACATCTCCTGCCTAAATTGTTCTCCCAAAAAGGATCACATTTCAAGAGGTTTTAAACCTACTAGTTTATTGCAAAGTAAATAATTCTTTAATCAATTTCATTCTTTAAAATCATAATTTTCACACAGTAAGACTTGCTCTGAGGGTGAGGGTAGGCTGGTTGTCTGTTGTTTGCATTCTTGAGCAATGGCATGAGATTTTATTTGGATAGGAAATAAATCTTAAGATCATTTTTGGGACAACCAAGCAAGGACATCTGGGAGAGGTTAATAGGGTTTCAGGAGTATTCCATGCATTGGGAAAATAACTACTTACATGTGGGGAAAAGACTGATTCTTGATGTTCAGCCACAGAGGTTCAAAGACTGCTTCGTTTTTTTACACTTTCATCTTTCATTGAAGCCAGAAATTCAGTGCTCAGGAGTTTCATAGAGTGAGCCCTTAGCAAGATTGATTTAAAGTTTTATGTAGTTGACAAATACCGTGTAAATTACTTGTTTGAAGCCTGTCACATTACCAAGCAGCTGAAACACAAGTTTTGACTTTCACAAATTTGAAAGGTCCTTGGGAAAGTAAACTTGAATTTATAATTCAGATTTTAAAGGGTAATTAATATGGAAAAATGTTGAACAAAATTCATGCAAAGATTCAGTCTTTGTTTGCTTTCTTTTTGTTTTAAGTCTTTATTGAATATGAAGTACATAGGATCATAAGTGAGACTAGATATTTTGACTAGGACTGTTTCCCTACTCTGATCTGTAACTATCTGGCAGTGTTTTTATAATTTGTGGGAAAGTGGATGTGGCTTACAGGAAAGAGCTAAATCATAATCATTGTGTTTCTTCCATGAGTTTTTGTAAATGGAATTCCGCTAAGGAAGGAAAGGGTACCAAGCCTGGACCATCCAGCTGCCTGAAATGACTTCATGCTACAATAACCTTCTGGTCTCAATGACTTGGTTTCTGGAGAGCTGACTGGAAAAGTAAACTTTCTTCTGCTTACCAATCACAAAAGTACACAGGAAGTCAGAGAATTATAAATTATAAATACCAAGAGAGTAATGTAAAGTATATTTGTGTATCTTTTATGAGTGAGAAGATCTGCCTAACTAAAGCACAATCAGTGCTTCCTCTTTGTCTTAATCATTTTACAGGTAAAACACACAGGTAGATCCCTAGCAAATTCTGGCTTCTGGCCATGATGAAGTCTTGATTAACTAACACTCCAGTAAATACAGAGAAAGTTATATACGCTTAGTAATAAATACAGGATGTGTGTCAAAGGACTTTCCCATGGAAGTAACTGTATGGTTCAGATAAAAACCATAAGAATACCAATAGGAAAGTTCAGTGAGGGAAAACTGATTTTGTCTTGGGTGTCACAGCACACCAGTTCCTTCTGCCAGGAATTTTGCTGGGGGTGGCAGTATCTCTTTGCAGACTTCCAACCTGAACATTCAAGCAGTTTCTGTCAAAATGAGTAAGAACAGATTACAGGGGAGAGAAGATGGCCTGAAGGATAAAGTACTCCTCAGCAGTCCATTCTGTCATGGGCTTAGTCATGGTCATACATAGCCAATGGTCAGGGTGACTTTGTCAGGCACATAGTGCCTTCTACAAGACTCTGTCAAGAAACATCTAAAATAAATGTTCTAAGTCTTTTAAGGTGCTGAGCTACTTTGAGAACAAAGGCCCATGATGAGACCATGAAATAAGCAGTGACTGTCTCTTTCCTTAAAGCAACAACCTTTCCTCTTTCCTTTTAGGCAACAGCAGTGCCACAGGAGAACAACTGAGAAGCACCAGCACGTATTTGCATAAGACCTGCTGAATGTTTAACCAGGGACGGAAGACTTGCATGGCTAAGGTTGACAGCCAGATATATTTCAATAGCTTGTACGCTGGAGTACACTAGGGCAGCTTCCAGACCATGCACAGTTTCCTCGAGCAAATGCCAGTTATGGGACACTAAGCTAACTAGTGCCATAAACAACTTCAGATGCCTTTTCTTAGGCTCCTGTTAGAATTAAGTAGTTTGTTTTCTAATTATAGCATCTTTTAAACTACTCTTTTTATATCACAGTGAGAATATCAGAAAGAGGGTTTTTAAACATCATCTGACACTTCTCAATAGACCTATGTGTATGTATGCTCTCAATGTAATTAGTAACTATATAAATTTCTAAGCTTCCAGTCACTAGTACCTATGGGTAGTACAGTAGATACAACTAACAGCAGAGCTTTTTTTTTTTAATTAAGTCTTTAAGTTTTAATGCTCTAGCATTGTGCATTTTTAACTTTTTTTAAAAACAATTTAATTTGTCAGATCTTGTTTTAAACAGAAGCAGAGAAATGCACAATAATTTTCAAAACTGATTGCCCAGAGATTTGGCTTTTAAGAAGACTAATCATACTTAATTCAGCTAATGTCCAGTTCCCAGGGTATTCTGTATAGCTAATGAAGAAGAAAATGGAAATAAAACTGGATTTGTGGACAGATTTCAGAGTTTTCAGCATTTTTTCTCCTGGTGACTAAAATACTCATCACAGTTTACCAAAATCCACATTCCTCATGAACATCTAAATCTTTTCCAAGTAATACACTGTTACAAAAGACTTTAAAAAGCTGAAAGTATTTCAAACATGCCAAGAATTCTGATTCAAATTAAGTTGGTGGGAGTTCTGCCATTGAGTGTGCTGATGTTTAGCAGATTTAGTCAGAAGGAAATAATCATCTTGAAAAAGACTTAATTGTAATTAAATATATCAAAATCAGCAAAGCTGCCTGCACTGAGGCTATCTCAGTCATTTAATCCAGCTAATAACATATTCTCAAGCAGGAAATCTGTAGCAATTCTCCTAGTCTCAAAGGTGAATGCTGGTAACTCAGACAGCAATTTAAATTTTAGCAGTATTGGTTTTAGATTAGTCACATATTTCCCTCTGTATTGACAAGCCCAGAAAATATTTACTTTAGGAGACCCCATTTCCAGGGAGGATGTGTCAAATTTTCAAAAAGTATTTGAGCAGTGTAACCATTTTTTGAATGAACCTATGCCTTGGTGTGAAAGTATCACAGTATTATAGATGAGCTGAGGCTGGCAGTCTGGCTGCCCTGCTCATGGAGGGTCACCTGCAGTAGGTTGCCCAGGATTATGTCCAGTTGGATTTTGAGTATCCACAAGGACTTAGGCACTACAGACTCTCCGGGCAAACTCTTCCAGTGTTTTATCACCCTCACATTAAAAAAGGCTTATGTTTAGACAAAATGTCTTGCATTTCACTTTGCAACCAGTGCTTCTTGTTCTCCTCGCCCTTCTCACAGAAAATTAATTTCATTTAACTAACTTCAGTTACAGCATATGCATCAGGCTTTTGCTTTCTAGGTATAATTAAAAAACAAACCCAATAGGCTGTAGACCTGACGTTCAGTCAGGGAAAATGGAAAGTTCAGAGAAACACCAAGAACGCACAATAGCAGTGACAACAGCTAGCTGTACTAAGATCTATACATACAGAACCCCAGGTAGTACTCCAGCTGGCCACACATATGCCTAGCAACTGGGACAGAGGAAATACAGGCAGAAGTGATAGCAACAATCTACTCAAGTTGTTCCAAATGCTGTTTAGCCACAGTAAACATATCATGCATTGCATAAGATAATACAGGAATTATTAGCGTGTTTCAAAAATACTTACCAGGTATTTATGTCCTCTATACCTCAACATAAGAGAGGTGGCCTGCCCAACACAAAGGGTATAAATACAGGAAGCCTCAAGAGAAATGTTTAATTAGGTCCAGAGTCTTTAGAACACATACCACAGCCACCAGTTTTGCTACTTCCTAAGCACTAACTATGCATCAGTTGCTCTGAACAGCCCAAGCATAAAGCTAATACCTACTAAAAGCAATATTTACTCAACAAATATCAAGCAATATGATTGGAATGGAACAGAATCACCTTTTCACTTACACAAATATGTTCATATAACTTGTACTGGTTAAAAATGCAGAAGCCAGTAATAGCACAGTAGTATTTGCACACTTATGGCTGAACAGCCAAGGTATTAAACCTTCTAGCATATGAATGTATTTGAGCTTTGGAGCAGTGTTAACTGGCCATCTGATGAGGTAGCAATATGCTGTAAACCAACAATTAGCTTTCATTGGGCAATGAACAGATGTTCAGCATTTCATATGCTTTCATCTGGGAAGGTGCTATTAAACAGTGTCACTGTAAATTGGCGAGAGTTTAACATTTACCTGGGTTACCACTAAGATCCTTAGGTGGTAAGAGATACTGCCTCAAACCATTCAGGCTGGTAACAGCAGGAGACACACAGTCTAAATATGATTTGGTGCATTGACCAAGATTTCAGTGAAGAAATTGCAATGGAAAGACACAGGAAGGTAAAGTAATGCCAGGAGTGGAATGAAGTGTAATATTTACAAGAATTCAGCAAATTGCAAGGGTGTGGTGTTTTTGGTTTTGTTTTTGTTTTGGAGTGTTATTATCAGAAATTTTGCAAGAAGGTAAATTGTTTATCAAAGATATGTTTTAGATGGAAAGGCTCTGTAGCGAAGAGTCACTGGCATGGCATATGCAGTGTGCAAGGGAAAAGATGACAACAAGGACTCTGGGAATGGAAATGCTATCTCAGTCTATATGTCTATGGCTGACAAGGGCTACATTCGCTGAAACTACAGACATTTTCGTGGGGTTGGTTCACTTACATACAAGCAGCAAGTGAGCAGCTCTTTTTCTCCACCTGCTGAGGTGTGGAACCTCAAAAGCCTCTGACAGAAATTGTTGCTCAAAGAGGGTTCCTTGCTGCCTAAAGAGTTTCTTAAAGGTTTTGTGGATAATTGAGCGGAGAGTTACTTTGTGTCTAACTCACTACAAAATCTTGGCATTCACAAATCCGTTCAATTTGTTATTTATGCCTGGGTGACAGTTGAGTTTCTTGATGTTTGGATATTGTTCACCATTGTCTATTGTTGATGTATAGAGGAACACAGCAGAATCAAAATCCACCCTATATAACTCTTCTTCCATTACAGTTTTTTACCTTAAACCACAAAGCTACAAGATGTGCTATTCACTAGCTAATCCCTATAGTTATTTTTTCACACTCCTCTCATAACTGAGAGAAAGCTGTGTTTCAAGAATATAGCCTTCCCAACGGTAAAAGAGGTGACTGCAGAGACAACTAGAAATCCAGCAGAAGCTCAGTGCTTTTCAACCATACTACATACTCTGCTTTTGCCAGATTAGCTTATGAAAGATTTCATTGTCCTTGAATGTCAGAGTCTTATGTCCTGTGAATGGAGAGTAGCTCCATTCACTGTGTCTGGTAAAGGAAGCAAAACCACCGTGGATCATCTGTGCAGGTCTTCAAGAGTAGTTCTGACACTTGTAGCTCCTATGAAGCTTTATTCAATAATTTTATCTCAAACCTTTGAACCCTGTGGTGCTTAACATTACACTGTATTTCTTCAGGGATGAATGACCCCCAAAGTAGCAATAGACAAACTCTTCTGCTCTAATTAATCTTTCGTGCATGCCACACAAGTAACATTTGAAAGTTTTTTTAACAAGTAATGAAACATCTTCTCCCTGTTCCAGATCTGTTTCCTCTTTGCTTTTACTCTCTAATTCACTAGAAACCTTTGGTACAGACAGATAAGTACATTATTTTCTCTTAAAACCTAATTTCTTTACATTTAAGGTGTACCTTCTTTCTGTCTCATTGCAGGTTGAGAGGAACACATATTAAAATCAACTCTACGTGCACTTCACTTCCCAGTAGGAAAAAATTCTTTTCTGAACCGCAAAGATAAAATGCTGTTCATCAACTCCTGCTCTGGTTGATTTTTCATGCCTATTCTACTCTTTCAGGCCCCTGTGCTCTCTCCCACATTTAGTTTAGCTAACTGGGTGACCTGGCTCATAGTGGTGAAGAATATTTTAAAACATGATGATTACATGTGAATTAATATATTTCTTAGGAGATGAAACTTCATTAACCTGCTTCTTTGATTCATAATGATTAGAGGAACAGCTTAAGAGGATTGTGTGGCACATGCTACTCTTATCTGGCCAGTTTCCCTAAGATTCACATGAATCACAAAGCTACCATGAGAAAAAAAATATCCCCTGACCAGAAAGCAAAACATCTGCTGCAAAAGACCACTACATCTTGTTCTCTGCTCCCACTCAGTATTCAGATTCAGACCCTCAATATCTCTGGGTTTTCTCTTTTGTTTATTTTTACAATCACATGGTGAATGCAAAGCATTTGATTTTCATTGTAAGCCACTCTCTTGGGAAGCTCTGAGAGTCACAGTTGGAAAAGAAACCTACAGTTCTCTCCCCAGCTGAAATAGATGTCCCAGAAATACATCCCCTGTTAGCAATGAGCACTCTGATTCAATAAAGTTGCTGAAAAACACTTCTTCCCTTGTCGCAGGGCGTCCAGTGCTGTTCAGCACCAGTACGCCGCAACCTTCCTGGAGGGAGAGCGTCCCGCAGAGAACAGCTCTTCCAGGGGTGCTGGCAGATCTCCCTGAGCGACAGGCGATTTCAGCAACTGTAGCAGCTTCTCTGCTGCAAGTGATGGCAGCTCTTGTGATTCAGCTCCTTGTGAAATCGCCCAAGGCAAACACGGGGACAGAGAGACAGGAGCCTCGCACGGCAGTTCCGCAGAGGTAGCCTTTATTGTCCAAGCACCTTGCAAAGGGAAGGCCAGAGGCAACACTCCCTCCTTTCAGGAGCAGAAGCCGGGCTTTTTATGGGGAAGGTAGGGGGTGGGATAGAAACCAGTTAGCCAACAGGGTACAGGCTATTACCATGAAGAAACAAGGCATGTTGGGATCTCACCCTGACCCAGAGGATAGTAGCTTATCTCTGACTTCTCCAGGGGAGCACAAGAGGCTCGTGCTTTGAGGGCTCCCAGCCCTCCACATTCCCTTGTTTCAATCTGCAGTATACTGCTTTGCCCTTAAGTGAATTACAAAACTGCTGTGTGAGTGCTTGGAACCAGGTGCAGAGACCTCCTGTTGATCATTCACTCAGTGGATGGCCCTGAAGGTGCAGATGCTAAGCATAAGGACAGGCAATTCTGAGGAGCAGAAATAGTTATGGACAGTAAAGAACTACTCTGTAAATGCTGAGGGTCTGTTGCTTTTGCAAAGACAAAGTTCATTTGAGGTCTGGTTACATACAGTTATAGAAGGTATGGCTTGAACCTCTCACTGGAATATTGAAAAGACCTACTGGGAGGGACTCAAACATGTGTCATATAGATATTCCTTTGTCCTAACTAGGACTCTGAATGGGCCTGGGATTGCTGGTATTGAACATTTGCCAAGCATATTCATAGGGAGAAAACAAGCACTTGAAAAACTTGCTTTATAGGAAATGTGCAAAATAGTCCTGTTTAAATGCAGACGCCAGAGGAAACGTTATCATCTTATAGGTTGGACTCCATGATCTCAAAGCTCTTTTCCAGTCTAGTTAATTCTGTGATTCTGTGATCTTCTTGAGCTAGATCTTTATCCAATAGAGGTTGGAATAGCTGTGCTGTCTTCAACGGACTTAAAATGTTTTACGTTGATTGAAACAGACATTCCTATCATTGAGTACTTAAATCTGGTTACATTTGTTACCCGAGACTTCAAACTGTGTTGCTCCCTGAGCATGATTACTTACGGGTGAAAAGTTAAAGCTTGAGAAAAGCTTTAACAGGCAGGGTTTCATGTTCACCAGGCATATTCAGAATCAAGAGTCTTCATACAATAGGCAAGTGTAAGAGGAAAAAACTTCTTCCTGTATAATTGCATCAGTTAAAAACAAATAGCACACCTCTCTGCTTTTGGAATTCACTTTGTTGTTTCATTGCAATGCAGACACAGATTGTGGAGGTCCTTTAATTTGTTGTACCTACTTTGGGGTTCTAATATCCTGCAAAAATGCAAATCTTGGCTTAAGGTTTACAGTCTGAATTCCGACCCCTGCTCTGTTGGCACAAAGCACTTGAAAAAACGGCTTAAGTCATCTTAACTTTAAATCTCACAAACTTGGAAGTTTTGCTAACACAGTGTTTAAGGCAATTTGCAGAGCAGTGCAACATTCCAATTGTAAAATTTCTTAAACGAGACAGGAAAAGAACTCAAGGTTCTGAATTAAACTGAATTGCACAAAGTACAAAAATGTAAATTATTGTTGCCTTTTTATATGCAATGTGATATCACTTGCTCCATTCCTCTACGACTCTTTGAAGCATGTTATAGGCATTAGAGTGTGAATTAGAGAGAATTAGACTGTTGTACAGGAAATGAGCTAAATTTTGCCTAAGTAAGTTATATAGTCTCAGCTGCTTTAGCATCTGAGCTCCTAAAAGTATGTATTCCTACTGTATCAAGTCTGTGGCAGGTGAATAACACCAAGTTCTTTAATTAGAAGGGAACTGAGGCACAGAGAATTTGGTGACCTTCTGTCAGGCAGGGCAGATAGCTCTACAAAAATGTTGCATACCCCATGCTCTTTCCAATTCATTTAGCTGATCTATATTTCTGTTGCTGCCTAAAAAAAATCATATTTCATGGAGAGCTAAAATATAAGGAGAGTAAATGCTCTTACAGAGCATGTATGTCCTCTATGAAGACAGGCTAAGGAAGTTAGGTCAGTTAGGCCTGGAGAAGAGAAGGTTGAGTGGAGACCTCATGGCAACCTTCCAGTATCTGAGAGGGACTCTTCATCAGAAACTGTAGTGATAGGACAAGAGAGAACAGCTCCAAACTGAAAGGAAATAAGTTAAGATTAGATGTTAGGAAGAAATTCTTTACTGCAAGGGTATTAAGACACTGGAACAGATTGTCCAGAGAAATTGTGGATGCTCCAACTCCACCAGTGTTTAAGACCAGGTTGGACAAGGCTTTGAGCAACCTGGTTTAGTGGGAGGTGTCCCTGCCCATGGCAGAGGGGTTGGAATGAGGTGATCATTAAAGTCCCTTCCAACCCAGGCCATTCTATGATTCTATGATGTACCATTCAGTTACCTTGCCCTTCTACTGAAAGACTAAAAAGTAGAACTACAACCTAGAAATAACAAATGCACCTATACAGAGAAAGCCCACTCCCAAAAGAAATAATGTTAGATATTTTGTAGTAGTCTTTGACTCTGAAGTCACAACCAAAACATTCAATAAAAATTCCCAAATACTTGTGCAGGTCTTTTCCACAGAGCTGAAAATTATACAAAACAAATAGAAAATTCTTTCCATAGACTCATACTAAAATAAAGGTGGAGTTTTGGAAATCAGTTAGCTCTAAACAAAACAAGACCAAATATTGACTTGCCTTTGGAATTCTCTTGTTTTCAACTGCAGAACAGCTAGTTAAGAGGATCCTGAGCAGATGAGTGACTCATGGAGTCACTGTAACATTTAAAAGCTTACTTTAATGATGAGGCATTTCTTTGAAACAGTTGTTGCTCTCCAGTTGTAAGGGATATCTCATTGTCACTTGAAAAAACTGAAGCAATTGCAAATAACTGCATTTTCACAGTGCCACTAGCTTAGATTTACAATCCCCGTCGAAAGCCAGCTACATCATATGCCAGAGAGATTCCAAAGCTCAGGCTTTGCTGTGGACTGCAGGCTCACTGGGACCAGCTGTGTGAAGATATTTGTACTGTTCAGTGGGGAGCAATCAGGACCAAGACTAAGCAGTGGTTTGAAATGGACAGGTCAAACAGTTGCTACCTTCAGCTATTTGATTATACATTTTTCAAAGGCTGGAGCCTATTCATAGGTAGAAGGTGCTTCTGAACCACCATAGTCTTCAGCTTTTCATATTAAGGCACGCTTAACTTCACATTACATTTGTTACATGCAGAGCAATAAATCATCAGAGTTAATGAAGAGCTATGCATACATTCAACTGGTTTTGGTGCAAGGTGGAAAGTGTGCCAGTAAGGTCACACTTGAAAAACAGTGAAGCAGCAGCCACTTCAACTGTCAGTCTCCTTCTTCAGATTTAGGATGAGAAGAAAGAAACATTTTGGTATTGTACCAGGTATACTCACCAACATGACAAGTTGGAACTACTAGTCGTTGCTTTAATCCTCTACACAGATGCTCTGATCATGTTGTTAAATAAATACAGTAGCTTGAAAGCAGCTTCTTGACACTAATATAAAGTAGCAGCACATTCAGTTAGCTCACAGATATTCCTACATAGTGTGCCACAATCTGGGTTCATGGAAATGATCCCGAGCTTAAATAAAGAGAATTTTAAAAGGCCTGCATGAAGGACCATGCAGCAAAGAAGGAAAGATGATGACCTTGGATCAAGCAGTCCTACCAGCAGTAATCATGAAATTCTAAGACTAGAGTTGGCTACTCAAACCAGATCTCAAACGAATATTTTACAGAAGTCTTCAATCAACTCAGTCTTTGCTTTCTAAGAGCACATTAGATCTCCACATGCAAGATTCCCTTGAGGACTCTGGAAAACTGTACCCTTAGAAAAGATCTGGAATTATTGACTGGTGAAAGGGCAATGACTTAGCAGTTTAAGGCAGTTCTGATTTCCCAGTGTTATTACTACTCATGTTATTTTGATGCAAATAGCTTATACCAAACATAAAGAGTGCTGAGAAGAGATTTATTTTTGTTTAATAAGTACATGAAGTTCCTATTAGGGGTCAAAGTACACGACCTTGCTTTCTAGGGTAGGGACACTGTGGGTTACAGAAGCCAGTATTGCCATCGCATTTGAATGAATCATGAGTTTATCTGGACTCATTCTTTTTTGCTGAGTGATAGAGATCTGTTGCAGCACACTCAGGGTTCTGGGGTACACACTCTTAAATGCTTTTGGGATGCTGCAGGTTTGTTAGCATTTCTCCTAAGAAGAGTCTTCACTAACTACCTGTGTGTTGGCACAGAATGTCTTAAGCCAACTTACTTCTCAGGTAACTTCTCATGTTACCACTGTCTCTTCCAGATATGTCAGTAGTTTCCATGGACTCATTCTCTGGCATCACATTTCCAGATGAGGCACAAGGAAGGTAATTGACTTAACAGACAATCATGATTGGGGGGGTGGTGTCTTTGTGATAGGGTTGGTATTGTAACTCACTTTTATAATTCATAAATTAGTGAGAATAATGCCCCATAAACCCTTACAAAAGAACACATTAATTCTTACCATAAGAGTCATTAGAACAGCTAGTACAATTAAGAAAAACGGACAAGTTTCAGGCAGATACAGTATGTTCCCGCATGGAGGAAATGAACACACAGGATTTAATCTCAGAAGAAATTTATGTCTAAAATGGCAATCCACTGGTTTACAGGAAAACTCTTGATGGATGTGGGATTCTTTTCAAGAAAGGCAATATCACCCTGAAGAAAAAAAAAAGGGGGTTGACAGGAAACTTGCAAAGTAAGACATTGTTGAAGTTCAGAAACGTTTTTCATACATGTGCTCTTATAATAAATAGTTTTACTATTGATTCCCATGAAAGTAGAACTGGATTCAATGGTGTTGATCTCCCTCTATCCCAGTAATGTAATGGTGAGTTTTTGAGGTTGTGCCTTTGGAAAGGGCAGCACCAATTTAGCAATGTCCTTTATTTCTCCCCTTCAGCAGAGACAGCTGTGATTTAAAAATTGCTGTTTACTCTCATGAGTCGAACAGGAGACACACTGTTCTTCCAAGAGGTGCCTAGCACCAGAAGTGTGTGGGCTATCTGGGATCTGAGACTCTGAGGGTTTTTGTTATGTTCTGGCTCCAAACCACTTGTTTTCTTTACTTTCCAATTACTTTTCAGTGCAGGGCACAATGTTAGGTCATCTCACAGGAATTTGTTTACTATTTTCCACTTTTCCAAGCCTCTTTCCTGGTTAGTTTTCAACTTGGAAATTACCATTTTCCACATAGACACATTTTTTCCCCCTACAGTTCTGATTAGATACTATTTTTTTCTACTTTTTGCCTTACTCCAATAAGTATCATTACTCTTACTGAAGAACACCAGTTGGCCTGCAGCTGTACTTTTTATTATGGTTGAAGGTCTTCTCTAGTTAAGGGGTGTCTACTTTGCTGGATGCTGACCAGTAATAACTCCCTGGAGTAAAAGCAGGAAAAATAAGCCAGGCACTTTAAAGTGCACTCTTGATGTGGTTTGTACGTTATTTTTCACTGTCTTGGGTCTGTGGGAATGTACTGTCAGCTCAAAATCTGGTTTTGTTTCCTCCTTTCCCCCCCCCCACTTTCCATCTTATTTTTACATCTTTTTCTTCCTGACTTTTTATGCTATTTTCTTACCCCTCTCACCTTCCACTCTCTCCTTAATTAATGATATTTTGTATATATCATGGGCGGCAGCCAGGAGAGGAACTTTGGTTTTGTAGTGAAGCTCTAGCAAACCAAGAGTGCAACATTTAAATGGATTGGCAAAGCAACATATTCAGTATGGCAGATGTATAGATTTTTCTTCAACTCTTTGAAATGCTGTTTTCCAGCATCTTCTAATGATATCCTTTTACAGGGCTTAAACATGCCAAATAAATGTATAGAAACTGACAAGCTTCTCTGTTTTCCCTCTCTCTCCTAGTCAGTGGTGCCTATACCAAGGCTAACAGGCACAAGAGAGGATTCTGTTTCCTTAGTGACCTCATATTTCCTAGCATTAAGTCAAATTCCTTCCTTTGAGTCAAATAGAGAGGATGTTGAGGTTACAATTAGGGCATTGAAGGAGAAGGATACTGAGGTAACAAAGAAATTGTCATTTCAGAGCAAAAAGTCACCACAATCTGCAAGATCTTTTTTTATGAGTCCTTTTAATTCTTAAGACCAAAATCTCAAAGGTCTTGCCTTGCTAAGGGAAGCAAGAAGAAGGAATTCAAGAGCCAGATCTGCTGTTTGTGCAAACAAAATGCTAAGCACCTTCAGGGGGAGCCCTGATAAACATGCTGTGCCATACCGATGATGTATCACACTTCTGTGATGGACTAGAGAAGTGGAACTGTGCCTTGCATTGCCAGAATAGCTTAAGTGTAAGATAAATCCTAGCAGGAAACAGAAAAGGCTCCGCTGGTACAATGCACAGTAGCAGCTGGAAGACATTACCATATAATTACAATTGGCTCCTACTCTAAGACTGGTTTGTTTAAGATCTGAGTGCTTCTCCACTTTAGTAAATCATAATAAGTTTATATATATATATATATATTTCAAATCACACAACAATACACAATCACCACTCCCACTTGGGAAGACAGAAATTTAAAAACATGCATACATTTCAGATTTATTTAACATTTTTCCTGGCTCTACTGATTTTCTACTTTCTAAATATGAAAACTCAACTAAATTGAATATTTACAGTAAAACAAACTGGAGGAGTTCTGAGGGGTATTTTTTCCTGTTCTAAGAATATAAATTATATAGTGCATCCCAAATGGATGATGAAGATTCTTTGGCAAAAGGGTTTTTTTTTTTTAATAAAAATAATTACAGTGAGAATTTAGGACAGGTTGCTATGTGTCTATCTATGTGTATATAAACCAACCAGCTCCCCAAGATTTGTATCTGAATTTGAGTGTACAGACTGTATGTGTGAGATCAGAATTACTTATCCAAAAACTAAATTTAATAACAATTCATGCTTGTCCGCCTTCATAGGATGCACACAATTGTGACTAGAGCTTGAGCAGGTGTCCTGCATCGCTTCTGCTGAAACAGAACTTCTGTGCCCTGTACTTCATAACCTGCATTGCTAAGAGCAGAGAACCTGGGGGTTTAACTCATGCTGTATGTCATCCTCTGCATCTCATACAGTAATATCCCTAAGGAACAGACAAGACAGAGTATGGCATAAAAACTGTAATGTTCTGGAAGGAGAAGACTCATTGTAGTCTGAAGTCATGGTAGGCGTGGAGGAAGTAGACCAGGCAATGCTAATTCAAGGCAGAAGGCACCTCTAAAGGGAAAGTACTCCTCCCTTTAGTGGAGAAAGGGCTGGAGAACAGGTTTTGTACATTTTTCTTGGATCCAAATGCAAATGTCCAGTTCTCAGTGGCACTCATCAGATTGTTTGCTGGTTTTTAATTTGTACACTGTAATTGAGGTGACAAGTTTGACTTAAATCTATCCATCAGTTTCTTCTCCTTCTGCAGCTTTAATGTCTGGTTTCTTAGCAAATCTTTTATTACCTTAGATGTACTCTCTTGTGCTCAGAATATTTAAGCTATACTTTGATAAACGTCTGGGGGTTTTACATTTTGTACATCAAGGCCTGGATTTGGTTACAATGACTTTCATTTTCTTGGACTGCTGTTAATTTGAAGTTCTGTATCTTTGCTTAAACATGAAATGCATTAGTCAGTGATATGATAGCTTGAGTTCTACTTTATTACACTTAGGTGGAGCTGGCAAAATCACATGGTTTTATTGATTTCAGCTGAAGTTGTGGTTCAGTTCTGACCTTTGACATACACAGAGTTGCTACTGATTACAATAAAAGCTAGGTATATGCTGCCAAGGCTCAGTATTTGGTCTTTGGTCAGAATATGTATTAGGTTTTGCTTTTCTCTAGATATAGAGGTTATGTCAAAAACATTGTCTGTTTGAAACTTGTTTTCTTTTATTTGTCTAAGTGAGGTGTCTATTCCTATCATCTGACCCCTCAAAAAAATCACAAAGCTAACTTCTAACTTTGCCAACAGTAATTCTCCCAGCTTGCCAGTACTTTTGCATCAATGATGAGGACAGGTCACATCACCTTGTTGACACAAAGATATGCCTTTGCAATACAGCCCAGGGGTGACACATGTGACACTTTCTGTCTGTTTCACAAGCAGAAGTATTACATCAGTTCTATTGGAAACTCCCCCTAGTCAGGCACCTAATGAAAAACAGTGGCTTAGCTGTTTAGATGGTACTTAGTTATGTTATGCAGGAGCTGTTTAACTAATTTATCAACAACAAATTTAAAACTACCCCCTTGCACAATGGAACAAGAAAGTTGAAAATTGAAAAGCTAAAAGTAATGTTAGTTTGAATGACCACAACAGAGCTGGACACAATTTTTTAGCACATATTTTAGTATCGTTCCAACAGAGTGCACAGAAAGTTGAAGGTGACACAGAGTTTTCTCATTCTGGTTCCAGTCATAGGCACAGCAAGAAACTTCCTGTACTGGGAGCTTACAGTGTCTGAAGATAAAACCAGAAAAAGTTCTGGGGGAAAGGAAGAATTGCTACACAGTTGTTGAGACAAAAACCTTAGATAAAGAAAGAAGAATGATTTCCTTTAAGTTACCAGAGGTGGTGGTGTACGACCTTCGCTCACTGCTCCTGGAGGAAGCAACAGAGTCATTTTCCACTCAAGTATTGCTCCTTGGGGCAACATTTAACACTGTGCATGGCAAAGTATAAATACACACAAAACCAAACTAAAGTAGTTCAGAGCATATGTCTTCCCATTGTGTGTCTATGCCTCCCATAATGCAGATGAAAATAGCTGTCCAGAACGATAACCTAGATCAACTTTTTAAGCAGTTCTAGAAGCAGAATTGGGACATACATGGGGAAAAAGGAAATCACATTTACTGGCAAAAAGAGACACTGAGGGTTTGGAGGATGTCCTAAGACATCCTTGCTCACCTGACCACAGCCCCTGCTGAGCTAAAAGCACCACAGAATAGGCCATTGTAAAATACTCTAATGCTTGTGACACAGTCCACATTGTGCTGATAAAATAGATATGTATTTGTGGAGACATTTTGTGCAATTTACAATTAATTTTTAAGATGCTTTTTTACTGAATTTAGCAGTGTGCTTCTGATATTAGAATAGCCCTTGCCTGTAGCAACCTGGAAGTCAGGTCTTGGAATCATCTGAATTTCAAAAAAACATGGGGATAATTGAATTTGAAAGAATGTTGATACTTATATATAAGTATTTAGATATGTATGTAAATGACTTAAGTGCATATAAAATAGAAAGTAAGAATTGTAAGGCATTATCATTTAAGGAGACAGGGCTTAAAGAGGCTTCCTTTTATATACAGGGGAAAATTTTCTTTCTGAATTCCTAAGAAGTTTTGTGGGGTTGATTCTTTTTTATGGTCTTGGCATACTTCTTGTGCACAGGTCCTACCAAAGTGATGGCTGCATACCTTCAAGCAAAGTTTTTATTGTCATTTGGCAGGATCAATTCCCTGATTTTCATCTGAAAGCATTTAAATCCATTCTCCTTTCTAAGATTTGCTGGTTTGGGTTTTTGTAAGAAAGAGTTTAAAAGAGGAACACAAAATTGCTGTTTAAATCTTCTACTCAAATTTCTCATCTTCTCCCATTATGCTCCCTAGATCTTATGCAAAAAAAGTCCAAAAAATGGTAATTCATTTTTTTTCAAGAATTAAAACAATAGTTGAAGAAATGTAGGGTTTAAGGTCATGATAAAAGGCTGATGGAAAAGTTTAAAATACTAGTGAAAGCCTGATGGTTAGATTTTGAAGAGATCCATAGACATCTCTGTTGAGAAGCTGATGACACAAGCAGCTTTACTAAAGTAATGAGAGGAAACACCTCCTAAATTAGGACAGATTCTGTGAAAGACTGATGTAAGGCTTTTCTGCCAGACTGACAGAGTCATCTACTCTCTAATAGTCTAAAAGTTTGAAAGAATGTGAAGGGCAAGAAGATCTATTCTCTGTCAAGTAATGGAAGAATATCTGTATAAGTGAAAATTCTTTAGACAAAGGTGGTCCTCTTTCAGAATTCACATACCTTTTAACAGTCTCTTTTTTTAAAAAAAATCATCTTTATATTTCTATTCATTCAATTATTTAGTATTTATTTGACATGTCAGAATATTTGGAAACATTAAATTAGATAAAAGGTCTTGTACCAGAGAGACAATTCAAATGCGAATGTAGGTAAAGACCCTTTATTCCTGGTATATTCTTATATGGAAGAATATTAGTGCTGACTCTGTCTCACTTGCTATATGACCATTCAAAAAGTTCACTTCTGAAATGGAAACACTTCTTAAGTGTCTTGGCTCATGTAACTTGGCCAAGTTGTTTCCATGTATTTGAAAGACAAAGTCCAACATGTTTTCTTGCAATACTCAGATAAGTGTTTTCATAGAATCATCAAGGTTGGGAGAGACCTTTAAGATCAAGTCCAACTGTCAATCCAGCACTGCCCTATACTACTAAACCACATCGCCACGAGCCAGATCCAGATGCCTCTTGAACACCTCCAGGGATAGTGATTCCACCACCTCCCTGGACAACCTATTCCAGTGTCTGACCACTCTATTAGAAATTTTTTTTCTAACAACTAATCTGAATCTCCCCTGCCTCAGCTTAAGGCCATTTTTTCTTGTCCTCTCACTGCAGGCACAGTAGCAGGGATCGGCCCCACCTCACCTCAACCTCCTTTCAGGGAGATGTAGAGAGCAATGAGATTCCCCCTGAACTGTCTCAAGGCTCCCCTTTTAAAAGGAGAATTTTAAAAATGAAAGTTCATTATATTAGAAAAAGGTAAAAGTGGCAGCTGTTTCATGGAAGATTTGCACCATTTCTTTTAGTAGACAATTGTACGTACTAAAAAATGTGAAATCACTTTTTGTTAGAAGATGTAAACCCTAAAATACAGGCCTATTTTGTCTGGGTTTTTTCTGTTTTTTTTCCCCTTGTATAAACAACTAGGTCTCACTCAACAAGGTCCATTTCATCAGCTTTCCTTTTTTTCTACAGATTTTTTTTCCACAGAATTTTTAAACATAAACACTTTGTTCTTTTTTCATTTAAATGATGTGTGAAGAAACAAAACACCTAACATAAATTAAACAATCCCTTTGTTAGATGGCATGCTGATGAGGATGGTAGAAATATCTACTCTGAGTTCAGGGGTCAGTGTTGGACTCTGTAGCAATAAGGACAAGGAAAGAACTGGAAAAAATAACTATTTTTCTTTCTTGCATGGCTTTCTGAAACTCCGTAATCTTTCAACAAAACACTCTTTAGATTTGCGATTATTTTTGACCAAGGAAGAGGTGTTTAATTTCACTGTCGGCTCCCTCCAGTCAAAACTATAATTCAGCAGCTTCCACCAGCATGCAGAAGAAGAGCTGTCAATCAGGAATTAAATACTGACATGAATAGTGCCTTTGTCAATACTTCTGTTCTGCCTTTGAAAGCACACAAGCCAAAACAAAAAATCTTTTGACAATGTGCGAAAAACAAAACTGAAACACTTCAACAATCTTTGGCAGCTAGAAAGCTGGCTATATAAACTCTTAAAAATTGATTGCTCTTTGTCAGGTGGAGGAAAGCTTGAGTTCTGAAATTTGGCCATAAGGCAGCTCAGCAGTGCAGCTGTGTGTCTTAGAAAAACTTTCTTAGCTGTGCCAGTTGGTTGGTTGCATTTTTATTCAAAATCACGAAGCATTTGCAGTCATCATGGTATTAATCTTGAGTGAGTTACCCTTTTCAAGGCATCAACAAGACACTGAGTTTCCAGATCTTCAGTCAGGTTTGACACATTCTAAGTTCTGCCAAATAAATCACCAAGTTAAATGAATTCCTTACCTGGAAGAATAAGGATTTGAGTTTGTGTTGTTTCCTTTTTAAATTCTGAATGTTCTTGGTGTCACAGACTCAGCCTGACTCTTTGGTAGCACCAGCAGAAAGAATTAGGTAAGTCAGGCTCAGATAAAGTAATTCTTTGTGCAATGTCCTAATTCAATTAAGTTACGTAAGCGTATCTCCAACTTTAGGTACAGGGGTGATTTGAACTATTCAATATTGGCGAAATGCTGGCCAGCTTCTGAGATATTTTGCTTGTTCTCCATGAATGGCTGCACTGAAGCTGTTAGTTCCACAACAAAACCTTTCTGAGTGTGAAGTACAGAGAGTGGGGATGGAGGCAAAGGAAAGAGAGGCAGTTTTTTAAGAGGCAGTAGGAAAACAAGAGCTTCACACACACAGAGGAAATACTTTCCATACATATAAGTTTATGTATAAAAAAAGTTTATAAGATGCTTATAAGTTTATAAGCATCTGTATTGGATAGCATCAAGGACAGGTATTGCAGAAAACATTGCAGGCAGTGACTAACTAAAGAGCACTGGGACGGAAGGCAAGCAGCTGAATTGCACAATCACACTTGCAAAACTGAATATTCAGACTTGTTTAGATTAAAGGGGACATAGGCCAAAGCTGCCAATTTACCTACTGTTTTTACACTAAACTGTCTTGGATTTTAACATTCACCAATGATGTCAGGAAAATTATTAACAGCTATCTAATACCTAGCAGAATCAAGAGCAGCACCAGTACTCAGTCTGCTGGAGTTGGTTGCTGGGAGCCTAAATTCTCTTGAGAAAATTAAACCAAAGACTATGTGTCCTAGCTCTTTGTGGGAAAGTTGGGGAGGTTTTTTAACAGGATAAACCACTTTGTACTCACATACAACAGTTTGGAGTTGGTTTTTCCAGTCATCTGGCAACTTTTGCATACCAGTTGATACCCTTTGGAAGGGCATGTCTATTATAGAATTGTTATGTTTTCAGCAGTTACCTAAAATTAGATCACAGCTCCCTCTGGGCAGTCATTGCAAAAATTTACAACTGAATTAACCTGTATTAACCTGTCTTTTATCTGTAGGTCATCCAAGATCAGTTCAGCTGACTGTAACCTTCCACTTGGATTTTAAAATTACCTAGTCCTGGTAAAATTCTAGTTTATGTATACTCAACCTCATTTATATTAGAGCAGTTCAGTTGCCTACCTCTAGATGCATTTGGTAAGAAGATCTTCAATTATATGATCACTGGGAAAAGAAATTCCTTGACATGCCAAGCCAACAACACTGGAAATGCAAGAGATGGATAGAAGCTCAGGATCTTTGAAAAATGGGGAATGGGGGAGGCATCTAAGTAACTGCAGGTGCCAAAGAGGGATCTCTTTCCCAAACAGAAAGAGATTCTTACAAATTCTTCCAGGTAGATTCTTTTAGAGCATAACAGTCTTCTGGAAACCTCAGATACACATGTGGATCTTTAGGTGGAAAATTTGCCTGCAGCTTCTGCTGAGTTGAATACTGCTAGGTAGAATGCAGGCTGGGATAAACCTTCTTAAAATAATGAGGTATAACCCATGTTCTTAATTTAAAGCAGATCAACACCAGTTTGCTTAAACAGGAGGAGACAAATGTAAACTTGTGAGGTAGAAATAATTTCCAGATGCTGCCTGAGTTGAGAATATATGCATGTAGATAGAAAAAGGGATACATACAGAAACATTTAGCATCCTAAGGGAAGCCTAAAGTGTAGGGCTTTAGATCACATTCTGTAGAGCTGTGTAGGATGAATCTGTTGTTTCCTATGGCACCAGGGGTACTTTCAGCCTGTCTTTGCTAATGTAGTAAAACTGAAGGCTTGGAATGAAAAATAGAAAATAGCTGGGTGAATCTTGTTATTTATCCTGGTGTCATATTCTTATTTTATTGTTAAAAACCTACACTCAAATTTTGAATTGGCAGTCAGTGCTTATAGCAAAATACATTTTATCTAGATCTTCGTCTAGGATGTGTAGTTATTTTGTTCACTGAAGTCAGTGAAGTAACAATTACTTAAGTCATCTGAGCTTTAATCCTGCCTGTGGCTGGAAGCCCAGTGTTTCCCTCCCATGCTTTGCAGTAGCAGAAGAAAAAGCATTAGACAGAAGTTACACTTCTATTTTGAACCAGAGACCATTTCTTTTGTCTCACTTTTTTCCCCCGCATTTGTTAGTATATTTATGAATTAGTCAATGCCTACCAAAGGTGATACGGCAGCTGAAATGTTAACTGAGTATCAGAAGATCATTTGGTCTATGCAAGTATTGACAAGTAGGGTAACACAGTAGGAGTGGATCTATAAAGTAAAACAATTCATGTTGAGGACTGGGTATTCCACAATACATTAATTTCAGTAGGTTTTACTTCAGATTGATTGGGGTCTGATTCTGTGACTCAGTGGCTGGAGTACTCCAGGGGCACATCTGGGTTAGTGTCATCTGCAGGTAATCCAGATAATATGCTTTGAGACGTCTCTGCAGCATGGTAAATGGAAAAAATGAGGAGGTTTGCTTCAAAGTTGCACTTCTGGTCTCACCTAAAATGCAATGTAGAATGATGGTTTATCATTCTGTCATGAAGATAAGTCATCAGTTTTCCATACTGCAGTAAATGCAGTCTAGGTATGGTCTTGCAAGTTCTTCCTTTCTTAAAAGTCTTCCTACTGGATTATAGGTAAATTTGTTTGCAAAAGGATTGTTTCTGAGCTGAAGTAAAACATAGCTGGTGTATAGCATACAACTACAGCATTGTTTACACTCTTCTGAGGCTTTCCAGAGAACAGCTGTTTCTTATTTTTGAAGTGTAATGAAAAGGAGACAGATCTGGCAGAAAAACTCAGAGGGGGTGGTAATGGCTTAGAATTTGTGCTCCCTTCTTCAAGCAAAGGTGCTTTACTCAAAGAACTTAAAACTAGACTTGGGCAAGCATTTTTATCTGGAGAGGAAATTACTGAGATATAAGCCTTGCTACTGAGTTTATACCTCTTGAGTTATATACTTTCATTTTTGATTTGCCCAAATGAACAATATCACTTTATTTTTCACAAAGCAATAACTCCACAAATCAGAGGACAGTAAGAGATTGATTTGCAGTCATTAAAGCAATTAATCAGTATGCTTATTTGATAACAATGCTTCCTGAAATAAGTCTGAAATCGCTGTTAGCACCAATATCACAGCTGGTGAGAGCACTTCCCAGAGGGTAGCCAGAGGTGACCCTGACAGCTGGTCTGAATTGTCATACTGCACATTCCAAGGTTTAAACAGTAATTTATTTTGCAAACCCTGCATCATCAGTTCTGGGATGTTTGTCCATAATGTTTAATGTTTAAAGAGGTCAATATTTAAAGAGACCTGTTTTCAGCAAATAAAACCTCTAGGTTGCTTGAAAGTTAATATGTCACACGCTCTGATGGTGCTATAGAGCACTGACAGGGCATCAGTACCTCTGTTAAGACAAAGCAATTATGGTGCCAAATGAGCCACTAGTGAGAAAGACTTTAAAACTTCTGATGCAGTTTCTGAGTATCTTAGTAAAGTTCACTGGAACTTAAATGAAAAACTCAATTTGTTAATCCTATTCAAGACATTCAGGGGAACAAAAAAGTGTGAATAGTGCAAAACTGGCTATATAGGATTTGCCATTGTGGAGAAATTAACGTCCCTGATGCTCTGCCTTCTTCTCCAAGCCAGCATGAGAATAAACATGTCTGTACATTGGCAGACTGGGCAATACACTGCTGCTCTCAGCCTTGCCAGTAAGTGTTTCCACAATATCTTCCTGTAGGATCTCTGCTTTGAAGTATCATGGTCATGCTTGGTGTTGAAGTTCCCAAAGTGATGCTGGAATAACCACAGCGGCAAATTTGTGGGTTGTGGTGCCCACAGGGGAAGACGATGGCAGTAAAACTGGTACTATAGACACAGAATCACAGTGTACATGACTGTATGGTAATACAAGCAAAGAAGTAAAGGGCTGGTGAGATCCTTTCATATGCTGGTGACCCAAGGTTAGCAGGCTTTGCTTCTGCTAACCCTGCTGCTACTAGATCACCCCCTCTGCCTAGCAGGGCTTTCTGCTGCTAAGGTCTGTGGCAGCAATGCTGGGAACCACAACCTGCCCTCCCTCTCCTTTCATGCAGAATTCTGAATGAGAGGAGGATTTCTGCCTTAAACAGCAGATGGGCAAAAGACATCTGAGCAAAATCCATAATTATCAGAATCTCAAAGATACTTGTGCACCTGTTAATTGAAACTTAGAAAGCTTAATGAGAGGACTTCTGAATTTTAACCATTCATTATATAAATAATATAAGTATAAATATAAATATAAATGTAAATACAAACACAAAAAGAAATATACATTTAAAAATTTTAATCTGACTTGGGGAAATTCACACCTACAAGCAAAAAGAAAATCATTCCACCATTTCAGAAAAGCACCCCTTGAATCTAAAATTACTTTAATTAAAGCATCAGGTTAAACAACTTGATGTAGTGTATTTGTTGTGCAAACACAAACTAAACAATAAACATTCTTATAATTTTAATTTCTCTGATTTTTCAGAAGCTGTGACCATTTGTTTCTAGATACTCTAAGCAGTTCTGATAATTCTGGGAAAAGGGGAGATGTTAAAAAACATACTGTCCTTTGACAAGGAAGTTTAGCACTTTAAGCTGATGTGATTTTCACTTTCTGAGAATCACATCAGATAATAGCTTTCCTTGGCTAGAAATAATTTTGTTTGTTTGTTTAAAGGGAGGCCAAAATACAGTTTAACACTTCTAAGTACCATTTTTAAAGAAATGGGGGATATAGTTTGTTTTCCCAACCTAATCTTTGTGAGTTACATCCTCCATAGTCCCTAAAGGTATTAATAATATTTTGTAAATAGAAAAGAGAAACAAACAAGACTTATACAATTTTCTGAATACTCAGGTCTCTGCACTCTCTCTCTCTCTGCTCTCTCTATCTCCCGACCTAAAAATGCTGTAAAGTCAAGACAAATTGCCAAGAGCTTCACACCCTATGCTGAACTGGCATAGAGTCAAAGGTTGCATTTGGATGCCAAAACATTAGCACCGCTCTCACTACTGGCTTTTACACACCGTTTTACAAAGCTAGATGCTTTGTCATCTTTGCCTCTTCTATAAGCTTTCATTGGTTGCTTTTCGAAGTTTTGCTTGAGTGTTAATCTTGCTGCTGGTAAGAAAGCATCTTGCATGCTAAAATATTCCTCTTCAGTAGCAGTGGTTGAGGTACGTTCCTCTTCTGCAATGGGAAGCACATGCATCAACTGTTGCATGCCTTGTATATCTCAGCAGTATCAGCTCAATGCCATTCAAACCTGCTCTTTGGTCCACATTTACCATTCAGCCACACTGAGTAAATCCCCAAAGCCCCACTGGGAGGCTGCCTCAGTCTAACCTCCACAGATGTGTTTGGATGGAAACAGATGGCCTCTTCTTAGAGCCCCAAAAGACATCCAAACTTCTACGCAGAAATGGAGCGTGTTAAGTGCAATACTGAGCCTGTCAATGTTACCCCAAGCCTGACACTCTAGCACTGTGTGAATACACTTAGTGGCTAACCACCACAATTTAAAAAGTCACAGGCTGAACCAGCTGGGATCTGTCCCTGATTCCTGGTCACAGCTCATGCCTACCCTCAGAAGATACCATACTGGTACTGTCACTGAAACTGCGGAAAAAACAGAAACTCTCCAACAACATGTTTTCAGTGTTAGAGAATTAAGGCATTGCTTTATTCTGGTCAGAATGTTATTCTGGCCAGGATGTGCAACAGAAATAATTTCGTCCACACATGCCCAGGTTGTGCAGTGAAAATCATTCCACCACATGACATTTTACCCGACGTTTCCCATATTTATACAGAAAAAACACAAATTCTCATTCATTGGTTCTCGATTACACAATTCTTGGTATTTGATCTCCTGTTGATTATTGATCCCTTTGCCTTCAGGGCTAATTTGGTTCTCATTCTTCCATTTTCTTATCATTTTTTTCCCCAGACCAGGTGTCTCCGACCACACCAGGGATGTTCAGGGATGTTCCTTAACGTTCATTAATGGCCGCTTACCTCCGGTGTATCTTTCTGGGTACTCCCAAACTGTAGATGCTAAGTTCATCAAGCCTTGCCCGGTGAACAGTCTTAGAAAGGAAATTCAACTTCCCTTCCCCTGGGCAAAGGTGAGCAAACCCTTCACATAAAAAAATTTAAAAGTTGTATCATTTCTGACAGTACACAACTTGCAAGCAGATTTTTAGGCCATAGGCTTTTATTCATCACATACTCAGACACCAATAAGCAACTAAAAATTCACAAACTTCACTTTAAGCTCAGAAAAGTTCCCATTGAACTCAGTGGGAGTATTTATTTATGTGTTAAATGCCCTGGGATCAGTCATACAAGTGAGGCTATGAGCTCCCCGATCTGCCTGAAGCCTTTTTTTTTTTATAAACATGCATGTGTATCAAAGTACCTGACAAAATGGCAGATTGACACTCTTACAATCTGTGATATTATGGCACTTTAATATGAGGCTCTGTTCTCTGGGGAAAGCAAGTACTTCAGTCACAGATAACTCAATATAACATTATTTCTTGGTGGATTTCAAGTGACTGGCAGAAGCAACCAATACAACTGAGTAGATGTCTCCTAGTACCACAGCAGAGTTAACTTCAGCATGGGGGGAAAACCACTGCAGCCTGTGGGGAAGTATTTAATCTCTGTTCTCCTGTGCAATTCTCAGCAACACAGTAAAAGGAACACATACTACAATTAATGATTCACATATTTATAACCCAATCCTCTTGACCTTTGTTAGCCAAAACACCTCAGTAAGCCAATCTTTATACTTACATTTCTTGTAATAGCTGTGAATGTGGCAAAAATTAAAAAAAAATTGGGCTGGGAGGATAATTCTTTTGACTTTTTAAGGTAACACAAAGTGGGAATACAGAAATGGTCAGATGGAGTTAAACAATAGGACAAGTGGTAACCGCTAAAAACAGAATGCAAAAAGCTATTTTGCTTGTGTTGCACACTTCAAATTTGCAATGACAACAAGTTGTTTGTTTATCTCATCCAAGAAACTGTTTCCTTATTTCATGTTACAGCAAATAGCTGACTAGGTGAAAAGGGCTGATCTGTAATTTTGAGGATTATATCACTGCAGTGGTTCCAAATTAGTGGTCATTTAAAAAATGTATTACCTTTGCAGTTCACTGGGCCGTACACAGTATTTTGACTACTTCCAGTATTTTGATTTCTTAGGATGGCAGGCACATCCTAAAAGAATATTTTAAATATATACATACTCTTTTTAATTGCTACCTCTTTTGGCTTTATCCACACACCAAAACAAACAAAAACTGAAGGTAAATTTTATGTTCTTGAATAAGGGCAGGGTTCCCTTTCTAAGTATATCTCACTGAAGCTCCTACTGCTTGTAGCTAGTGTTTTGTCTTAAGGCAGCAATGTATGCTTCCTATTTTGCAGTAACGTGGCATAATGATAATGCAGAAGCCAATTTGTGTCAAGCTAGCAAGGGAGAGCCATATGAAGAAGCAAAGTTATTAGGAGAAAACGTGCATCTCTCACTATCAGGAACTCAATGTTCTGTTAGTGCCAGTGAAGAAATTCCTGCCTACTCTTAGCATTCTGCTTTAAAGGACAAAAGTAAATCGAGATCCATAAGAACTATGGATTCCTTTAGCTCCATCTATTATCTGTAGCTGTCAGATCAAAGCTTTTAGCTGACTAAGCCAATTTATGCTTCTATATTTGAGTCAAATATGCTTGATTGTGCACACCCTGCTGATTAAAAAAAAAGGTGCTTAAGCAGCATAAATGCATGCTTTGTGTGCAAGAGCCCAGCATTTCATTGGAGCATTTCAGCTGGGGAAAATGGCTGTTGTCCAGTGATTTGGAAGGTTGTTTCTGTGTGGACACATGGAGGTCTATAAGGCAATGACTTTCTGGACATTGGATCCATATGGCTGCAGAAAAGATCAGAAAATAAATTGTTAGGGAGGCTTTAAAGGGGAATGGACAGATGCTTGTTATACCACCCTGATCAGCATAACATATGAACAATAACATGGGAGCTTGCTCAGTTATTACTCAGAAGTAAAAGCATATCACTGTGACTTCCTATCTAAAGACATAATGTAGATAAGTTTTATGTCCCTTCTGAGACTTTTCTTATGACAATTTGTTATTGAAGACAAATAACAATTACTCAAACAAACAAATCCTCCACTCCCAACATTTTAAATAATCTAGCAAAGGTTATTTTTCTCTTCCAAAATCAATTTTTGCTCTTCTCTATTAAGGAATCACTATTTCCTTTATTCTTCATGCTCAGGACTCACAAAGTAAAGAGGTTCTTCATTTCTGAAGTGAAATAATGCAAACTTTTGGTTAATTTACAAACAAACTTTGCTGTTTTCCTCAAGCTAACTGCTCTAAGACACACAGATCTAGTGTTCTTCACTTTCAGGATTGAGAAGCAAGGAGAAAAAATAAAAAACTCTCTTTAATTTTACATATGTCTTACTTGTGTACTTTCTTAAATAGAAGGCAAACAATGTAATCTAAGGCACCTCAAAACCCTTTTCTTTGACTTTAATTGGCTGGTAGCAGTGATGTTATAGTACATCCTTTGTTTGACAATCAGATACAACAAAATTTGAGTTAAGACTCTCCTGAGTCTCAGTGTTGTGCTCTAATCCATCCCTTCAATGCTGTAACTACTGCTTTGTTATTGCAGTGTATACCTAAAGGTATTGTGTCCACTAGGTATTTAGACATTAAATCTGGTCTAAAGGCATCAGTGGAAATTTTGCTACTTCATTTGCAGCCTGGATTTCACCTCCAGCTTGTTGAATCACTGTTTTGTTTGGTTTGGGTTTCTTTTTTTCACAGGGTGCAAAATATAATTAGATGCTACATACCACAATATTTCTGATTACTCCATTGACAACAGATGGTTTATGCCTGAGTTTTCCAAGCTATGCAATACTAGAAACCCTTCATGCTCTATTTTCAGTATTATTGCTTTTAGTGGAGCAAACGCCTCTTGTTAATCTGCCTAAATGGGTCTAAAACACATAAAAAAGAACAAAAACAAAGCTTTAAAAATTTTGAAAGAAAGCTGTTGTTTCTAGGTATGCAACAACAGTTGCAAAAGCTGTATCAACAGGACAGAAGAATACCATACCAGGATAATGAGCAACTAACCCAAGGAGACCTTGCTCTTGATATGTGCTGCTGATATAATGTAGCAGGACACCTCCCCTGTCATATATATCTGTTGCTTGTTAGCTAGTAGAATAGTCCAAGGCGTCTGCCCTCACATGAACCTGATAATTGGTGAAATAACTCACTCAAGACCACCTGGCTCCTGATGGTATTCGGCACCATGTAGGTATCACCCGCAGCTAACAATAACATCTTGCCTTGAAAGCAAGATTGAAAGAGATAAGCTGGAATTTGTGACTGATAGCCTCTGCACTTTACAAACTATAAAAGATTCACTAAACCTTCACAAACCAGTTTTTCTGCACACCCTCTGGAAACATGTTGAGCCTTCTCCCCAAGATCGGGATGCTGATTTTGTGGTTACTCACCCAGGTGTTGAGTGAAAGGGTTCCGTGTACACCATCATCAATTGATGGGAAAGACACACTGAAATCATAAGATATACTATTTCTTTGCTAGCTGTAATTTAGGTACCTTTAATGTTGTGCACTGTTTTACGTAATCTACTAGTAGTTCTTTTGCTTATCCTGTGTAGTAAGTAGTCTGTTTAAGGCCTTTTGTCTGTTATCTCTGGTTTATTCAATAAATAACTCATTTCATAATAAACCTAGTCGTCCATCTTGAAGAACTTGCGAGCTAGAATGACTTAGGTGTGGGTCACCTAAGTAGAGCTCCTGCCAAAATCTGAACCAAGACAGGGTTAATATAAAGCTCCTACTTGATCCATAACATTATTACCACAGTTGTGGCGAAATATTATCTTTTAACTAGAACTGCCTCTGACAATTCATAACATAGAGCTATGGAGGAACTGCAGGAACATAAATGCTAATCTTACATATTGAAATCTATCTTCCTTTGAAATGTGTCACTTCTCAGGGGAAACTGATTTGCTTAAGTGAGTGTTAGAATAAGTGACCTTTGGTATTTTCCTATTAAAGTAAAAAATCATCCTGTTCTCTTGGTGTACTAAAGATTTCTCGTGTCCAATGGGACAGTGGTTCTTTCTCTCTTTCTGTTGTGGAAGGAGAGGGAATACTTTCTTCTTGGAATCGAGTCAGAGGCACAGAATTCATGTTTAGTATAAAGTAGCGATATGGGATAACAAAACAGCGTCATACGCTCAACCCAAGACAAGATTAGAAGTATGTGTATTGGTATATTATAACACAAAGCATGCCAGTCTATAAAACACTGCTCTGGGCCACTCAGTTTTAGAAATGAGTTATGCAGGATCTTGCTTTGCCTAAAATCACAATTTCTGATTGCATCCAATTCCCAATCTTTCATTAATATCTCCACTTTGCAAAGCAAACATAAACCTACTCAATTTGGCCCAAGGTGCAAATGACTTAGCAATTGCAACCACAAATGTCCCATTACATAACTGCATTTGCTTCCTATTTTAATCAGTGTGGCAAATTATTAATTGTGTAAAAGTTCAACTTAAAAGTCTGCTGATATGAAAACATGATAAAGAAACCTTCACTTTTGAGATGCTGCTACTGATGCCGAGAAGATTTTTGCTTTTTGCTTTTGCCTTTTGCCTGTCTGGGATGGAATTCCTGAGCTGTTTCAGATTAATAATACCCTATATCCTAGACAAAATAGAGCCACCTATCTCTACAACATTCCTAGGTTGAGAATATGCTATCGCAGAGTGACGATTGAAAGACGAAGGTTTAATTCTGTGTCTTAATTGGAGAATCTTTGTAAATTATGTTTTTTGTTAGAACAGCATATATAGAGAGCTATTGGATAGAGAGACTCTATCTGTCTTTTTCTTTTGCCATCTTTCCCCTTTGCATCTTTTCTTTACCCACACCCGAATCCCCTTACCCAAACCTTTGTACACTGGGCTTTTTTTCCAGGGCTGGGGGAAGGACTGTCCCTCCCCGGTCTGTGTTTCAGAGAAGTTTCTGAAATAAAGTTTTTGGGTTTTATTCCCTGCCTTTATAAAATCTGCCTCTGGCTTCTGTTTTGTCGCTCACAAGGGTTGGGGGAAGAAGGCAACACTACCCTCCAGCTAAATATTTCAGGTTCAGTGCTATAGTGCTTGTCTGTTATGACACGCTACCTCGTTCATCTTTTTACTCTGAAATGTACAGAGTTGTAACATTTGTGCCCTATTGTAGAAGAGAGGACAGAGTGTTATGCCCTCGTTTGGGTCTGCTGATGCAGAGATGATCAGGTTGCTGCAGTAGAGGTATATCGATGAACGGTAAACTTCAGCTATCTCCACACTCAAGTTGGTGATCTTTTTGGACTGGGAGTAGCTGACCTCACAGTGAAAAAATCAGCTATTTCCAGAGAAAAAATAAATTGTTTTCCCTGCTTCTATTCCTTTATTTTCTTGGATAGATGATTTCAGGACTACATATTTTCAGCTATTGTCTATATAACACTGATAAAATAGAAAAGTCTTGTTGAGGATTGTCATCCTGGATAACTTTTCCCCTCAAGTTAAGGCTATGTTAGCACAAGGAAGAAATGAACATACATCCTTTGACATACACAGAAAGTTAAGAATGATCAACAACTAGTGACAATCTAGAGACAAAGCAATACCTTTGAAAAGGGAAAGCACATATATAGAGGGGGGAAAAAAGTAATTTTATAACATTCCCTCTCTAATTTGTAAGCTTGATGTTATAAAAAGTATCACTCAGAGTCTCAGGGGCTCTTTCATTGCTTGTCCGAGCTCAAAACTGCTTCAAGAATGCAATATATGCATATTTAACATGCAATAACCAGGAATAACCAGGAAGGAAAGAGAGGGATTTTGTTTTCTCAAATTCTCCCACTTTTTGCAGCCTTTAGTGTATCAAAAATGTACAAACACAAAAGGTATCGATGAATAAAAGATTCCACCATTCTGTTTATCACCAGAACCACATGTATTGGTGTTCACACTTGCAGACTGCAGTAATGACGATTACTACAATTTTTGCAGATACAGCCCTACAATTTAAAGTCTTCACCTGTTAGTAATAATATTAACCTAGAGACAAATTCTAACCTAGAAAAATTAGCAGAATATATACTATAAGCATCTACATTTCAGGAAAAAACAGTGCATGGACTCCTTGCAACCTCCTTACAGCTTATTTTCCAAAGTTCTTTAATATCAACATCAATATTTTGCAATGTAATTAAAGGTATAATTTTTAAAGTCCTCTGGGATTAAAATGCAGCCACATGTGTCTTTCAAAAATGGAAGCAGTATTCTAAACAAAGCCCTTGAATTCCTTGAAATATTTTATTTTCTCTGCAGTGTTTCCTCATATCAGCTTTCAGTTTCAATAAATGTAGAAAAAACCCTTCTCAAAATTCTCCCTGTACCATGGTAAATTATGAAGCAAATTAAAACCATATTATAATATTAATCCAGACCTGTAAATTACACAACTTTAATTATTACATACTTGTTACAACATAGACAGCTTTCAGTCTCTTATTTTTGTATTGAAACTCTGTCACATTATCCTAACTAGTAAAAAGATGCTGAAAAATGAACAACTGCAGTTCCTGACACCAAGAAGACCTACAAGCACTTAAGAATGTAGAATAAATACCTGTCCTAGGAAACAGAGTTTTGGTACTGCCACTCACTCATCTTCAATAGTATCCTAACCTTTCTTCTTCTGTCCATAAGCAAATCTAACTGTTGAAGAAAACCCTTGTATTCTTGGTCTTGCTTCCCTACCACAGTCACTTTAAATCCCTCTCCCATCTGCTTTAAAATGGCTATATACACCAGACCAGGTTTGTCAGATTTACCACTTTTGCTAGCAAAACACTTTTGTACTGAAAGAACTTGTGAGCAACTTGGACAGAAAGTATATTGCAAAATTATCAAGTCACTAGAAGCATCTTTTGAAGGCAGCTGTAGGTATACATGTAATTTTACAGACTGGCCTTAGCATATCATCTTTTCATGTCTGCCATTAAGTACCAGCATGCACCAAAGATTTCAACATGTAATTCAAAACACAGGCATGGAGAATTCTCTAGTTTCATAGTCCATACAGGTATAAAACCTGGTTATCTATTAACCTAGCGAGAGCTACCTGTCTTATATGAATATGATAGGTCCTACACACTTTATAGTATCCCTTATAGAGACAAATAAGAAGCATTACAAGTTTAGGTGGATTACTTAAGCAAATATTTTGAAAATATATTTAGAAGGACCAGAAGAGATGATAACCTGAGAAATTACAGGAAGGGGAAACAGAAAATACGACATTGGAATAGAAGTCTTAAGAGGAAGAAAGGGAGCACGTTTTATTGTCTGTCAATGTTACTATTTCCCTGTCCCCAAGACACCGTAAAGAACAGCAGCAACAATAATCAATCCATAAAAGACTGGCATCATTCTTGCTCTTTTCTTAAAAAAAAAAATTCCCTCAGTTGCCTGGGATGTCCTCATTCATTCCAGTAGTTAGTTTTTATGACAGGACTTGCATTACTGTTTTCTCATAAGAATGGCAGTCAAACAGCAGATCCTGGTTGTAATATCACATCTAATATGAGCTGTTTCTGTACTTCCTCATAGGTGTTTGTCTTCCACATGGCTGATAGCTGAATGCTGTTCAAAAAGGATGATTAAGGCTGTAAGAGGTATGAAGACAAGTTTCCTCTTGGATTCTCTTTTTTTTCCTGCTGTGCCCTATGTGGCTGGCAGAGCTTTGCCATTGTGGCACAGAGGCTATTGGAAGTGAATTCTTCTTAAGCAGACAGGCTCTTTTTCAGTTTTGACTCAGGCTTCCAGCCCAAACTCTTGAGCAATCTGCACTGAGAAAGCTCTGTGTGTCTGTGGTAAGGTTTGGTTTGGGTTTTTTTAGAGGCTTCTAGTCTGAGTCAATCTGCAGTACAGAGAACCATTTTCTGAAAAACTGTTCTGGGCAGAGGATCTTCATTACCAGCCTTGTGCTAGCAGGTTCTTTGAGATTTACATAAAATTAGGCTTTAGATTTAGATGCAGATGAAATTATTCTTATGTTTCTATATTTGTATTTCTTTATGTGGACCAATTGCAGAATAAATCAGGGAGGCATACTGTATTCTTTCACTTCTTGTCTATTAATTAATCCTTGCTTCTTTTCCTACATACATGGGTGGGAAAAAAATGGTGTTTACATATTAATTTTTTCTTTCTGATAAAGGAACACATGATTCAACTGCTTATTTTCTGTCACAGCTATAATTGCATCATGTAAAATCCAAGGTTGCTCTGTGTTCTAAAATAAACAGCACATTCCTCATCTTTTTGTGGACGTGCAAGAGGTCAAATAATTTTGTAGATTTTACTAATCCTTTTCCACTTCTCTTGTTATCACTTCCAGAAGTCAGTATCTGCAATGTTTTTGCACAAGTCTATGAACTAGACACTCTTTAGAAATAAGATCTTTTGTGTGCACTCATATCAGCATAATGTTCATGGAGTATTCTGTGTAACTGTTGAAAGAGTATCCCTCTTTTGTTTTATTAGTGACAAAGGTAGACAACCACTTCTGTCTGTCTTTTAGAAATTGACAAAGGTAGACAACCACTTCTGTCTGTCAGTTAGAAATCATCATCACCTCTCACCCAAGTTCGAAGCATTTGTAGCCAGCCTTTACCTGATAGCTACTTTTGTTGAATGTTTTGTGAATCATATAAAAATTGTATGTGACTTTTGGTGCAATATGCACTTTACAGATCCTTCACTTATTTTCCAGCTAAAACGAGAATGACAACTGTAAAGAGCTCCCATGTTTCTTCACCTAACTGTTAAGTCCCAAAATGCACATTGACATCTCTCCATCCTGTTCTGCAGAAGGCAATTTTACAACAGCTACAAGATCCTGAGCAGCAGCTTTGTTGTTATTATTTTCAATCCCACCTAAGATGCTTGTTTTCCCCCTAATTGTGTTTTCCCCATCCTTATTCCATCTCAGGAAATCCCTTTGCCTCTGAGTCTCCCTCTCCATTCCCACACTGTTACATGTTTTTTATATCCTGAAATTGTTTAATGGATGATCTTTGCCTAGACTTAATCTATTACAAAATGTCACATCCGGGTTTGGACACCTATTTTTTTAAACACTTTTACAATATATTGCTTTTCCAGGTGCTTTTATTTTCTGTAAGAATACATTAATGTACCGATATCTCAAATACCTTAAAAGTAGCAAAGCATACAGAACAAGTCCTGAAAAAAGCCACAAAACAAAGCTCCAGGTGATTCACAGTGAACCTAATTACTTTCTTGGAATCACTACAAATGGGAAAGAACCATTCAGCTATATTACAGAAAATAAAAACAGAATCACAGAATGCTTTCAGCTGGAAGGGATATTAAAGATCATCTAGTTCTAGTTCCTCTGACATGGGAAGGAAATTCTTCCACTAAGCTCCATCCTCAAAACCTTCCTCAAAGCCCCATACAACCTGTCCTGAAAGACTTCCAAGGCTGGGACATCCACAGCTTCTTGGAAAATCTGTTTCAGTGTCTCACCACCCCCACTGTAAAGAATTTCTTTCCAATATCCAATTCAAACGTACCCCTTTCCATTTAAAGGCATTCCTTCAGTCCCATCACTACATGTCCTTCTTAAAATTCCTCCTCCAACTCTCTTGTAGGCTTCCTTAGGTACTGGAAGGCCAACAGAAAATTGCCTCAGAGTCTCCTCTTCTCCAAGCTGAACAGCCCTGATGTTCTCAGCCTGTTGTTAAAGGAGAGGACTCCGTTCCTCTGATCATCTTCATGGGCCCCTTCTGGACTTGCTCCAACAGGACCGTGTTTTTCCTGTGGTCAGGACCCCAGAATTCTAACAGAACTCCAGGTGGGGTCTCACCAGAGCAGAGTAGAGGGGCAGAATCCCCTCCCTCACCCTGGCTAGACATGCTGCTTTTGGTGCAGCCCAGGATATGGTTGGTTTTCTGGGCTGCAAGTGCACATTGCTGGGTCATGTCCAGCTTCTTGCCCACCAACAATCCCCCAAGACCTTCACCTCAGGGCTGCTCTCAATTCCCTACCCAGCCTGTATTTGTGCTTGGGATTGACTTGACACAGGTACGAGACATTGCATTTGGCCTTGTTGAACTTCATGATGTTCACACAGTCCAACCTCTCCAGCCCGTCCAAGGTCCCTCTGAATGGCACCCCTTCTCTTCAGCATGTCGCCCACCCCACAGAGCTTGGTGTTGTCAGGGAACTTGCTAAGGGTGCTGTCGATCCCACTGTCCCTGTCACTGACAAAGATGTTAAGCAGTGCTGGTCCCAAGGTTCCCTGAGGAAGATCACTCATCAATAGTCTCCACTTGGACATTGAGCTGTTGACTGAAACTCTCTGAGTGTTACCATCCAGTCATCTCCCTATCCATTGAGTAGTCCAGATGTCAGATCCATATCTCCCCAGTTTGGAAGCAAGGATGTTGTGTGAGAGAGTGTAAAATGTTTTGCACTAGTCCAGGTAGATGAAGCCAGTCACTCTTCCCTCACCCACTACCTTTATAATCCTGTAATAGAAGGCCACCACCGAAAGTGTCAGGCGTGATTTGCCTTTAGTGAAGCCTGACACCAATCACCTCTGTATTTTCCATGTACTTAATCAGTTTCCAGAAGGATTGGCTCCATGGTTTTGCCAGGCACTGAGGTGACTGACTGTCCTGTAGTTCCCTGGATCTTCCTTCCTTATTTCTCTTTCTAAAAATAGGGGTTATGCTTCCCCTTGTCCATCAGTGGGAACTTCACTGGACTGCCATGACTTCTCAAATATGATGGATAGTGACTTAGCTATTTCCTTCACCAGTTCCTAAGGACCAGTTCTAAGGACCCACGCAAGCATCTAGTTGGGCCCCATGGACTTGCTTACCTTCAGGTTTCTTGAACCTGACCTACAGCAGGCAGTTCTTCATTCTCTCGGTCTTTGCCTTCACTGTCTGCAATTTGGACAGTGTGACTGGAGAACATATTGATGAAGAAAGAGGCGAAAAAGTAATTAAGTACCTCAGACTTTTCCATATCCTGAGTAACCAAGTCTCCTATATCCTTCCTGAGAGAGTTCACATTTCTCCTAGTCTTCCTTTTATCACCAGTGTACCTATAGAAGCTTATCTGTTGTCCTTGATGTCCCTGGTCAGATCAGATACAATTCTATCCGTGATTTAGTTTTCCTAATCTAATCCTTGGGGTATTCAGACAATCTCTATATATTTCTCCCACGCTACCTCTCCTTGCTTCAACACTGTAGGCTTCCTTTTTGAGTTTGAATTTGTCCAGAAGCTCCATGTTCATTCATGCAGGCCTCCTAATGTTTTCACCTGGCTTTCTCTTTATTGAGATGCATTGGTCCTGAGCCTGAACGAGGCGATCCTTGAACATTAACCAGCTTTCCTGGGGTCTTCTTCCCTCCAGGGCTTTTTTCCATGGCACTCTACCAAGCAGATCCCTTTAGGCCAAGCCAGCTCCCATGAAGTCCAGGCTAGTGAGCTTGCTTTGCCCCTTTCTCACTGCCGTAAGGATCTCAAACACCACCATTTCATGGTCACTGCAGTCAATGAGCTTCATATTCTGCACCAGCCCCTCCTTGTTGGTGAGAACAAGGTCCAGGACAGCACCTCTCCTTGATGGCTTCTCTATCACTTGGAGAAGGAAGTTACTATCGAGGCATTCCAGGAAACTCCTGGGTTGTTAATGTCCTGCTGGGTTGTTATTGTCCTTCCAACAGATATTGGAATGGTTGAAGTCTCCCATGCGGACCAGAGCTTGTGAATATGAGGTGTTTCTGACTTGTCTGTAGATAACTCATGTCACTTGTCTCTGCCATCCCTTTAATCCTGACCCATAAGTTCTCAATCAGCTCCTAATTCATCCCAAGGCAGAGCTCCATGCACTACAGCTGGTCATTGACATAGAAGGCAACACTTCCCCTGCCTGTCCTTTTTAAAGAGAAATGTATAAAATATAGAGAATATTTTTTCTCATGTAGGTGTTTTTGGTCTTTTAAAATGTGTCCACTATTATGAAACCACAATACTGCTTAAAATGCTTTCAAACAGTTTCTGTGGGGAGAATGATGTATTTTATTAGATCAATTACATGTAGTTGTAAAGATAGTAAGCTATCAAGTATTGTCATGGCTTAACCCCAGCTGGCAACTCAGCCGCATGCAGCCACTCATTCATTTTCCCCTGGTGGGATAAGAGTCAGAATCAAAAGGGTAGAGTGAGAAAACTCTTGGCTTGAGATAAAGACAGTTTAAAAGACAAAGTGAAAGCCACACATGCAAGCAAAGTGAAGCAAGGAAATAATTCACTCCTTCCCATGGATAGGTAAGTGTTCAGGAATCTCCTGGAAAGTCAGGCTTCATCATGGATATGGGTGACTTGAGGATACACATGCCATCTCTCTGAACCTTCCTCTTTTCCTCCTTTTTCTTCTTCCCTCAACTTTATATGCTGAGCATGATGCTATAAGGTATAGAATATCCCTTTGGTCAGGTGGGGTCAGCTGTGTCCACTTCACAGCTCCCTGTGCACCCCCAGCCCACTCACTGCTGGGATGGGGTAAGGAGTAGAAAAGGCCTTGGCTCTGCATAAACACTGCTCAGCAATAACGAAACATCCTGAGTTATCACCACAGATTTCAGGACAAGTCCAAAACCCAGCCCTATACTAGATATTGTGAAGAAAATTAACTCCATCTGTTACGATCAGTTTAGAGAAAATTCTCTGTGAATTGTGGAAAATAAGTTAGATTCGAAAATTACCTAGTAATGAGATTAAAACTTAAACAGAGTTATATGTTGCTACCAAAAAATTGATATATTTTATTTAACAGTAAAAAAGAGAGAGAGAAAGAAAGAAAGGGAGAGAAAGAAGTAGGAAAAGAGGTGGTGGCGGGGGTAGGTGTGACAGAGACAGAAACATCTCACCCATCTGTGGGTCCCAGTGGTGTCCCACTTGTCCTCTCCATCTGGTCTTCTTGCTGGTGATGGTGTCCCACGCACAACAGAGAATTCAATGGATGAATATAAATTTGGGCTAGGTTGGAATGCCCAGGTACCACCCCTGAGGGGAGCAGATTTGACACTGTCTCTTGCAAGACTCAGGATCGGTTGCATCATCCCACATCATGTGCAGTGCTCTGGTGCAAGGCCTCAGGAATGAGTCTGGGGAGTGCTTTGGGGGTCTTTTGATGGATTATGATGCCTCCTTTGCTGTCCCTTCATGTGAATGTCCCATGGATCTGGCTTTCCTGGGGTGAGGGGTTTTTTTCCAGCTGAGCCAGTTTGTGTAACTGAGGATGGGTGCTCACTGCCTCTGACCAAAGGTTTCACCATGCACCCAACCCCCTCCTCCTCCTCCTCCTCCCCCTTGGTGGGGGGAGGGAACTCTGTGTAAACCTGGTTTCAGCAGATAAGTGCTATGGGCCGTGGTTTCCCCTACCCCGAATCCAGGTAGGGATGGTTCTCAGGACAGCTGCTGGGCTTGTTCCTCCCATGGAAGCATTCATCTCCCCCAGCCTAGACCTGAGAATAAAGTCGCTTTTACCTTCTCTTAAGTTAACTCACAGTTCAGGCCCTCAGCTCTGGGGACCCCTCAAGGTGTGGTGGTCTTCAGTGTAGCTCTGTTGGTGCAGGTTTGTTATACGGTTTTGTAAAAGTCCTTTATAACAATGTTTAAGCCATAATCTACAACATTTCAGTCTCTTACATCATCCCAGCCAAAATTAGCACAAATGTTTTACAACATGTTGCAAGTACCTTAAATCTAAGTGAATAAAAGTGCACATATGAACACACAAGTCATTCTTTCACTAGGTAAAGTGTAACAGGACTATCAAAATTCAGCCATGACTAGGATTAAAAAACCAAACCAAAACAAAATATGAGCCACTGGGAGAAGTGCTTTGGGAAAGAATCTTAAGATGCTTCACTTAAAATCTGGCCAGGTCATCCTTTGGGGCTCCTATCTACTTAAGTGCAGCCAACCCTTCATTGTCTGTCTCTTCCTGGAGTTTTCAGCCCTTCCCAGATCTCTCAATTTCACATAATCCACTAAGTCCAGGTTTAGACAGAGAACAAACAGGAATCGGTCTTTCACACATCCTGAGCATTCCAAGTCCTAATGAAACTGAAATAATGGGGATGGTCCTACTGTCTCAACCCCAGCACTATATGCTGTGTAACACTGCTGGTGAAGGCACCTGTCTGTGGAGAGGATTGGGAACTGTTAACGTTAACCAGAGATAAAATTGCTGAGAGCAGATCACATCTGCCACTGATGTCAGAACACAGAAATGTCAGACATTTCCCATAGGGTAACATTTATTCATTTGCCATGGAGCAGCTTTTGCAGCTCTCTCCTTGTTCAGAATATGGGTGCTTATAAGCCTCACTGCTGGAGATTTCTATAGGTTATACACAGGGAGTCCTGGTACCTAGAGCGATGTGTGGTTTTCACTGCTTAACTGCAAGCCTGACCAATGCATAAGCTTTGGATGTTGCATTCTGTTAAGCTATGCCTACATTATACATAGCCAAGATTGCCACTATTTTACTATATTTTTTTTTTTAGCTTTCTGCTAGCCATTTATCACTGAATTGAAAGAGTTAATTTGAAAGAAAGAAAACCTTAGGGTACAGAATATACATTGAACAAAAACTGAGGAGAGCTAAGGAAAGATAATGATTTTAAACCAAGAGAGGGTAGGTTTAGATTGTATTTCAGGAAGGAGATTTTTAAGTGAGGGTGATCAAACACTGGCACAGGTTGCCCAGAGAAGTGGGAGGTGCCCCATCCCTGGAAACACTCAAGGTCAGATCAGATGGGGCTCTGAGCAATCTGATTTAATTGAAGATGTCACTGCATTGCAGGGGAATGGACTAGATGACCTTTAAATGTGCCTTCCAACCCAAACCATTCTATGATTCTACAGTTCTGTGTAAGTTGTGTTGACCAAGAGCTCCCTCTTCTGTGTTACAGAAAGAGCAGAAGGTCTGTGTCTCCGCAGGTCTTGCCTTGGACCCATAAGTAAAAACTTTTCCGAACATTTGCAATCATGTTGAGTTCACTACCTTGTCAAAAAAAAGAAAAAAAGAAAAACAGAAAAAAGAAAAAAGGAAAAAAACCTATCCCACCACGATGGAACTGACATTTTGAAACAAATTCGTATCCAGTTCACCTTCCTCCTTACAAACATATTTTTAAAAGAGGTTGAAAATCAAAAGACTGTGTTTTCACGAATACAGGTGCACAGATTGTTCTTATCAATAAGACTTAGGACTCTGCAGGAGTGCATGTCGGGTACTTCAGATAGTAAGAGGGATCACAACTTTTCCAACAATCTCCATTTGTCTAAATTCTTGTACTGCAGCTGCTCTCAGCCTGGTCCTCTGTGAACCTGTATGTGTGAAAATAAATTAAATGTTTAATTTTAGATGCACCTAAATTTGGTATTAATCTAAAACATTTACTTGAATGTGTTATTTTCTTGATGTCTTCTGTTTGAATGTGTTTGGGCTTTTAAGTAAAAAAATAACACAAGCATAGACACTAGTGCACTGACTTATTAGACTCAAACAACCTCATTTCTTGTCCACTCCAGTTTTGAAAACATGAGAACAGAGGTTAGAAAATGCACTGAACCTTGAAAAAAAGGATAAATTCAAGCAGTTTTAAGGTCTGGTGATTTTTATCTCCACAGCATGACTTTGCACAGATCACATTGAAACTGCGTAATGAAAATGTTTTAGTATATTTGATTGCCCTTCAAATGTTTTTAGCAGGTGCTAGAGTTGTTCAAGGCAGCTTTTTAAAGTGCGAAGAACAGTGAAAAGGAAGATTAATTTGTATCTTAACCTGTCTGTCTTATTTTAGTAATTTTAGCCTATCCAAAATTAAGCACTATACTGGCAAGTAAAGAGGATTTAATATCTTATTATCTAGGTTTATTATTTATATAAAATCTGTCAAAGCAAGCCCACAGCAAGGGCTTTTAAAGCTGATGTACTTCAAATGGTGAAGTATTACCATTTTAGGTACTTTGAGTACCAAGATAAAGCCTAACGTGGAATGTGCTTTAAGTGAGAATTAAATTAAAATGATAAAGTGGATTTTTTTTAACTGTTACACAGAGATTTCTAGAAAGATATTAAAGGACTACAAAGGTGAAGAACAACCTTTTTCTGTTTAACTATTCAAATAACAGGAAATATTATTTCAGTCATAAGATCTTATTTTATATACCTGAAATTACACCCACGTCTACAACCTCTAATATGGATAAAGAGTCTCTAACTACCCAGGAGAAAGAATCTGAAACTTGAGTAAGCTACTAAGCAGCAAAGAAACACAAACACCTGAATATCCTCTATTTTGCAGATTTCTTTGGTCTTTCTACAGTTGCTTCCACATATTTTTGAAGGAATGAGAACTGCTTGTACAACTGTGGTTCATTAGTATTCTTCAGGAGAGCATGTTTTAGTTGTCTGCACAAGAAAGTCTTGTAATTTGACAATTTTAACTTTCCAGAGACAGAAAGTGGCAACATACAATTCAAACCAAAGCAAAAGTAAAATGAATCCTTGCTTTTTTTCTAGTCTTTGATTTTACACATAAGGCAAAAAGTTTATAAATAAAATAATATATCTATGCATGCATGTTTGAGGAAAGTTGTAATACAGAATTCTGCTTGCAAATATTCTGTCATAATAGAGAAAAAAAATCATGAAGATTTTTCTTAGGCAAGGACTACTCTAAGAGCACCTGAAACCAAGTCTCACCCTAATCAAACAGATTGTCCAGTAAGAAAGAAAAACTTTTCATATGAGTCCCTCTAAAATATATTTCTTGAACTTATTATTATATTTATTGAACTTACTTCAGTTTCAAGCTGCAAAAGAAGTACTGAAATTCATAAGCAGTTCATATTGCTAATAGCCAGGTCTCAATTACTATCATGATTGCTACATATATAAAACAATTTGTTCTCAGCAAACCTACTTGTGATGACCTGCAAGCACGCAACACAGTGGAGCTGATGCCATGCAGTTAGGTCCAACAGCTCTGCTCCTTGGTGCTTCTTAGTTACCAGGGTCAAGGTGACCAGGCTTGAGAGCTTCTTGCCGGCAGTTTGCCTTCTTCACTCAACTGATGTTTTATACTCTCTGACCCAAATACAAAAATAAAAGGATGTGATATCATCTGTTCTTGCTGACTTGTTTTGGGGATTGGGACATCTTCTGAGTTTTTGCTTAATCTGCAGGTGTCACCAGACACCTTTCTTGCCTGCTTTGTATCTTTCCCCTTCTGTTCAGTTGTTTGATCCTTTGGTGATAGGTTTCCAATCGCCATTTCTTAGATAAGCTTCATTTTGCCCATTTAGTGAGACTTTAAGAAAACAGCCAGAAAGAAATAATTAGGAAACTGTAAGCTGTACATGATCACTTCAGTTGCTGTGAAAAATCACAGAGCAAGTCCTCCTGAAATATACTTCTTGCCACATGAAGGAGAAGGTGATTAGGTGATACAGATCCTACAAGCCTCTAGTCACCGACTTAAGTAAAATGACTGGAGCTGCATCATAAGGCCCAGATCTATAACCTGCTTTTGAGCTGTCTCAGCTATCAGCCAACACTTAAATGCAATATAAAATAAAACAATGGATAATGTCTGCCTCAGCTGTAGGGTGGGCACTTGGTAAAGTACCTGCCATCTCACTTTAATCCACACCTGCAAATCTATCAGACTCTTCAACGTACAAATTTTGGGTACCTCTGTCCTGTGAAATCCACAGTTTTCAAATTGATGTCCACGTTTCTTATGCAGTACTGAGGATGGAAATCACATGTTTCACAAGCTAACACAGGATTCCTCTCTGCAAGGCTAGAGGATTATGCTACTTCATAACAAGTGCGGTGCATCTTTCAGCAATAGGTACTTCATGCAGGTTCAGTCCCTCTTCCAGAGGAGCGAAATGGGTGACCAGATCCACCACAGTGCAGTCTCATGCTCCTGGCCAGGCGATTGAAACTGAGTTTTCCTTTTCCAACTCTGCCTAACTTGCCACAGAACTTAACATAATAAGGATGGAGGTTGTCACTGTCTTCTTTTGAACTTCTAAACATAACTGAGAATGTCTGAGAAAGCTGGGGCTGCTCAGCCTGGAGAAAGGAAAGGTTGTGTGGAGACCTCATAGCAACCTTGCAGTATCTGAGGGGCCTGCTGGAAGTGGGAATTTTTGTCAGGGGCCTACAGGGAAGCTAGAGAGGTACTCATCAGGAAGTGTAGTGATAGGACAAGGTGGAATGGGAACAAATTGAAAGAAGGGAAACCTAGGTTAGACATGAGGAAGAAATTCTTTAAGTGTGGTGAGACATTGGAACCGGTTGCCCCAGGAGGTTGTGGGAGTCCCATCCCTACAGTGTTCAAAGCCAGGTTGGATTAAGTCTTGGTCTAGTGAGAGGTGTCCCCACCCATGGCAGGTGTAGGGACTAGCTGATTCCTAAGGTCCCTTCCAACCCTTAACATTCTATAATTCCATGATTCTATTTAATGGAACTTGAAAGCCGACACTCCTGCAGTCACAGTGAGCACTTTGATCGATGTTTTATATCTCTGTTTATTCATTCATCTCTTATTCATTCACTGCAATGAATGTTTAAGAAGCTGCGAAACAGAACTCTCCAGATTCCTCCCTATGTGTTCCGCTTCTCGGAGGGCACCAAGGTTGCTTTTTGCGTGCGCTCGGCCACAGGAGCCCGAGATTTCCAGCTTTAGGGCGCGCCTAGCGAGACCCTCACGAAATATAACTCGCAGGTAATAACGCTCCGATCACATGCTGCCTCCGATCCGGACAGTAAAGGGAAAGGGCGGGGCTCTAGCGGGCACGGCCCCACCCCTTTCCCCTCCCCTTGACCGCCTGCACATGTCCCGGAAGCGCTCCGGGAAGGTGGGGTTGTTGCGCAGGCTCTTCCGGGGGGCAGCTGCTCGACCTCTCGGCCACGCCGCCTCCTGACCGCAACGCCTCCAGCCCGCAGAGCCCCGGCCGCCCCCGGGCTGCTCCGCGCCCCGCTTGCCTTTCTCCACGCCCCCCTCGCCTTTCTCCGCGCCTGGCGATGCCGCCGCGGGGCTCTTGGTGCTCGCTGCCGCCCTTGCTGCTGGTGGCGGCGATGGCGGCCTGTGCGGCGCGGGCCTCCGAGATCACGTTCGAGCTGCCCGACAACGCCAAGCAGTGCTTCTACGAGGAGATCGCCCAGGGCACGAAGTGCACTCTCGAGTTCCAGGTACCCCGGCGGGAGGCGCCTACCCGGGCGTGGGCGCCGCGCTGGCCCCACTGGGCCGCGGCCCTGGGCCTCGAGTCCGGGCTACTGCCGGGGAGCTCTCAGTCCACTCCCTTTAGATAAGGAGTATTTGGGAACAGCACGGGAGCCGTTTGGCACGGGAGCCGCGGTTGGATCCAATGAGGAGTTTCCGGCTCAACTAAGGAAAACTCTGCGGGAGCGGCTGGGAGGCTTCAGTGTAGTGCAGGGCTTAGTGGGACGCACAGAGTTGGCCCTGAAAACTGGCCGTGTCTTGGTCACTCTCATGTGCGCCACGTGGGCAGCGCAGAGAGTACCTAAAGCGGACGTGACCCAACGAGTTGCCGCAGAAGTAATTTTCTTGTGGTTTCCGAAGCATCGACAGGATGAGCACAATACATCTTAAGAGTTAATGCTTCATTTTTCAGAGTATAGTTCATATTGGCGTTACATACTAAACAGTAAAAGGGTGATAGGACAGGACGTGGTACAGCATTACTGTTTTGGTGCTTCTGGGTGTATCAGCAGAGTTGGAACCTTCTAGTCTGTCACTTCAGCAGTTGAAGTCGCTGACAGGACAGCAGCAGCGTGAGAGAAAAATCGTCCTTGATGACAAGAATCACAGTTATCTTTGGGGGGTTGTGAAGGGGTTGTGTGATTTTATGGGCAGGGTGTTCTTGTTGAAGTCCTGTGTTTTCTGGTTTCTCCAGTATATTTGGGGAATGTTGCTTCCAAATACCAGTCCTTGTTACTTTGTCCTATGTGTTCTAGGTCTGGGGTATCTTTTTCCCTACCCAAATATTTTTTGTCCCTGACTGTTTCTTCCAAAAAGTGTTTTCTGTGCAGTACTTCCCCCCCAAGTTTTGAAGTATCACTGGACAGATAAGCCTTCTGTTGCCACTTTCCTTGCTGATGAGAACAGGATTAGCACTGCTAAAAGGAAAGTCTGGATTTGACCAGCCACTGGTAGACTAAAGTGTTGTATGAATGAATATCCTTTGGCAGTATGTCTTAAGGGCTGACATGCATAAGCAATCTCTATGGGAAGGAATCCTAGGGGAACTTTAAAGCTCTGGCCAGTCTTTACCACCTCTATGTAAACCTCTGTGACATTTTCATGGTGTGTTATACAACTGAATGTGACTGACTTTCGTGTAATTGGTAAAAAGCACACCCTTATCAAAAATGAGGAGCTGTGTCACTGCTTGCCAACTAGATACTTTTTAAACCATGCCTTTGTGAAGGAGCTGCCCCTCCAATCTGTTGTTATTTCAGTTGTACCACTAAAGTAATCATTTTAATAACCTGGTACTTCAGTAAACTGATGAGAGTTCAAATAATGCTGTGTGGACTAAAGTGCACATACACAGATACTAAAATATTTCTGTGATTTCTGCAGACATGAAAGGGACACACCTTTAGAAATAAGTCTCTTCTGCCTTCAGCATGCTTTATCTTAAAAGTAAAAAGTTAACAATAAAGTGTAAAACTGCTACTATAAGAGTAATCAGAATACCAAGTTGTGAATACCCGAGCGCCCCATCAGTCTTTCTCTAGAATCCAGGTAGCAATACACTGTAGACCAACAGTAATCAAAGCCTTAATAAACCCCTTGGGTCAGTCATGAAGTTTTGAGTCACTTGCAGGCATTATCTGGATGTGCTGGTTTTGGAACAACTGCTGTGTCTAACTGCAGGAGGGAGGCAGCAGGTTCCCCCAGAATGTTGCTTTATTGACAGAAGCAGAGAGGAAGACTGGACAGATTGAAATTCCTGTTCTACTGGTCAAACACCATTCCTGCAGTCTAATGCAACTGATACAGTAGGGCAGTTACACTTTTCTGACCACACAGGAAGGAAGTCCTACTGCATGTTAGTAGTCTCTGCTGGATTAATCAATTCTTGTGCATACAGGGAATGTCTTTGCTGCCCCACTCCATTTCATCTACTAGGCTTTGCTGTTGTACTAATTAGTTAGTTACTAATACTAATTAGTTACTAATAAGAAAGTAACTAAAATTGCTCTCTTAAAGAGTTTGAAAATACAGTTGACATTGCATATGCTGAACCTAAAGCATTTAAAATTATTTTCTGTGTGCCTTCCATGAGAAAATAATTTTGCAGACTTGCTTTGAAAGATTCTCTAATTAATGCATTATATTTAAAAAAACTTGTCAAAGCAAAAAGCTTTGCAGTTCCACATTACAGATCATACTTCTTAGAAGAAATATATAAATGTCCATTTTGCTATATAGACCGTTTCTTGGTTTTTGTTTTCAGGTGATCACTGGAGGTCATTATGATGTTGATTGTCGGTTGGAAGATCCTGATGGCATTGTATTGTACAAAGAGATGAAGAAACAATATGATAGCTTCACATTTACAGCATCCAGAAACGGAACATACAAATTCTGCTTCAGCAATGAGTTCTCTACTTTCACACACAAAACTGTGTACTTTGATTTCCAGGTTGGAGATGATCCACCACTGTTTCCTAGTGAGAACAGAGTGACTGCACTTACGCAGGTAAACACTGTTGTGTTTGACAGAAGTTGTTAGGTGAAGGCAATTTTTTTTCAAGTTCAGCTGCATTAGTTACCTGCTTTTGAAAATAAATGAATTAGAGGTATTATAATATTCTAAACTACTACAAATTGGCTTACTTTGTAAAGATAAGATTTATAGAACACAGAACAGAGCTGAGAAGGAATCATCAAATGCTTAAGAGGAAATTGGGACAGTAACTTAAATTTAAGGCCACTATTGTTTGGGGTTTTGTTTTTTTAGATGGCTTTGATGTGGTTTATTGGGCGTTTTTTTGATGGCTTTCTGTTTGGTTGGTTGGCTTTTTTTGAAGTTTCTAAGGGAATTTCCTTTTAATGCCACAGTTACGTGCCTCTTCAAGTGTGTATTTCACAAACTAAATATTGGTGGAATAGGGTTTTAAAAAGTTCTAGAATTTGGAGCAACTCAGGGAGTTGTTCCTGTATTTAAAATAATAGAGGTTTTTTTTAGGAGGAGGACTCATGTAACTACTATTTTTCAAATGAACAAGAAAATTCTAGCAAAATAGACAATGAATGTCAGCTGTATTTATCTGGTTTGTAGATATTTGACCTCTATAATACTACAAAGTGTCAGAGCATCGTTGTTACTATATTCTTAGGATTTTACAGTTTTGCACCATCTCTACACAAAATAAGTATGTTAAAACTTGCTTTGGAACACTTTATGAATTCCTGCCCATGTCCTTACATTATAATTATCAGCAAACCTCACTTTAAGCAATCATTGAAGAATGCTGGATGTGGTCACTATTTTGCTAGTCCAGCCTCAGCAGTATAAATACCACTTCCCTCATGCCAATCTCATTTGAATTTATATCCCATTAGTCGGCAGTAACTGAGGTTTGTAATGAATAGACAACTTGCTGTGGATTCAGCTACAGTTCTTACCTGTTTTTTTTGGTCACTTTTCTGCACTCTTTTGTGTTCTTATTCTTGGTACTGTATCTCTTAATTTCTTTTCCCTACTTCTTTGGTAAGAAGGTTCTTTTTGCAGTTCTCTTCAGGTTTGTAGCATAACCAGATTTGGACATTCTTTCATGGGGACAGTTAAAGGTAAATCCCTAAAACCAGAGTGACTTTGTCTTTAAATCCCTTTTGAAGATTAGGAGGTTTCTACAATTTATCAATAGCAAATCTTAGTTTGAAAAAACACTTCCTGAATGTTTTTGGGAAGATTATCTTAGACTTGTTCAGGCACGTGTCTTGGAAGTCATCAACTTGAAAATATGGTTAGACACAGATACAAGTGACTGAAGTGGTCCTATAAGGGTATTAAACATTTCCTTTTATAATAACTTCTGCTGTTCAATCTTCAGGAAATACTTACTTTAAACCATTAAAGAGGAATCTAAATTGTGACTAGAAATTAAGTGTTTTGAAGATCTACTGACTAATCTCTCGGTGATCAAAACACAGTGAGGAGTACTTTTACTAACAGAAGATAAACTGAAAGTGGAAGAAGTTTATATAAAAAATGATCTAGGGCTGGAAAACCAGTGATGCTTTTTTTAAACGAAAAATTACAATGAAATTGGGCAAGTTGGTAAGTATTTTTATATGAGTATGTTATAGAGCATTTGGGAGCACTGAACAGTAACAATTGTCCCTTCTTTAACCACTTCTTGTATACATGACTAAGAGAATGGTCTTTTGACAACAGAACAGATGTTGTACAACTTGAGTGTGAATTAAGCAATGAAGAATACCATCTTTGTGAAAGAGAAGCATTGAATATATGCTGTTTGCATCTTAATGTTATAAGCAACTGCTTGTTTTCCTGTGGAATTAACAGTGGGGGGATCACTAACATTTCAGAAATGTTTCTGATGTTCATTTTGAATCCAAGTATGAGTTTAGAATTTGTTCATTCATTCTCAGAGCTCCTTGATTTTTATTAGGTCTACAGTTTTATCTGCTTCTGTATTTAACAGTGTCACATTTTTGTGTGTAAAATTTGATCAATAGAAGTTAAATTTTACTGTATTTTCACAATTTCAGTCTGACATTGGTGTCAGTTAATTCTTAGCTTGCAAAGTTACATGACTCCTTACTTTAAATACAAAAGCACAAAACCGCTAGAAGGGTTCTTAATTCTGTGGCGTGTATTTGTTTGTTTCTCCAGATGGAGTCTGCATGTGTTTCAATTCATGAAGCTTTGAAGTCTGTCATCGATTATCAGACTCACTTCCGCTTGAGGGAAGCGCAGGGCCGCAGCAGAGCAGAGGATTTAAACACAAGGGTGGCCTATTGGTCAATAGGGGAAGCAATCATTCTTCTTGTTGTTAGTATTGGGCAGGTATTTCTCCTTAAAAGCTTCTTTTCAGATAAAAGAACCACAACAACTCGCGTTGGATCATAACCAGTAGTGGTAATGCTTCAGGTGTGTTACTTATAAAGATTAACTGTTCTTCAATTAACTATAGGCACAGAGGATATGAATATATGCAACATTCAAATGTGTATACTCCTCATCTTCTTTTAAAAATCTCCAAAAAGACCCTAAAGGTTATGGAAGGAATACATAATTTGAAATATTTTAAAAGATCCTTTGGAACTTAATTTTTTTTCAATTGCTATATTAAAATATCTGGCAATGTCTAGTCTCTCTTTGTTTCTACTGATACTAATCCAAACTAAGTTTGATTTTTACCAGTAAGATTACTTATGCACAGTGTAACACTTGAAAACAACCCAAGAGTGTAGTGTCTGATATGAGAGATGATATATTTGACAATTTGATTTTATATTAATTTTCAGGCTGAGTATCTTGGATTATAAGAAACAAAATGTGATGAACTGTAGTGCACTGTTTTGATTTGCTGTTAAAAAAAATGCAGTTGTACCCCTTGCTTATTTGGAAAATTGTTGATGAAAGCTTGGCACTACGTTGTGCAAATTCTTCATTAGCCTGGAAAGTCTCCATCTTCAGAATTGGCTGTATTTTATATTTCATTATGATTGCTTAAACATACATTCTTCTGTATTAAAATTAATTCATTTTATCTTCTGCAGTGTTTGTTTTAGTGAAGAAATTGTAAGCTGAGACTACTCAGGAAATCAACTTCTGTATACAAAAAAATTTCCAAATTTATTAAAAAAACATACAATAGAATAGGTAGTCTTGTAACTTTGTCATTGAGATTATGCAGTACTCATATATGCTGCTGCGTATGCTGCTGCATTTGGATTTAAGACCAGAAGTAGCTTGGTTTGTTGAGCAGCACAGCACCAGCACTGGATGAGGTTATATTATGTGTTAGGCATGTACAAAGCTTTTTACTAAATTATTTTCCTATTAAGAGGGCAATTTGATATTGATACTGCATTGCACAAGTGCTGTGAATTTTCCTGTGTTGTGCACTGAGACATGATAGCCTTGTGCATCTTAATTGCTACTCTGTTTTGGTAGTGGTCAGGAAATGTTTTAAATATTTCAAATTTTTTTTTTTGGTAGAGTTAGAGTTACATTGATTCCAGTGTTCCTGTCTTCAGTAGCTTATGTACTGTAAAGTCCTGTTTTATTTGGTTGTGGAAGGTAGTAAATGTATGTACATACCCATAGCTTGAATTGAGCTGGTCATAGTAAGGCTAAACTCCTTCAAATGGCTCTGGAAGGAAAAGTAGGCTGACCAATTCTTAAAAGGCACACAAACTAAACTAAAGTGAAAAATTTGTCATGTATTACCAACTAAATCAAAAGATTCTTATTAAACAAGTTCTTGGCAAGTAGGGAAAGAGTGCTAAACCTCTCCTATTTCTAGCAAAAACAATGAAATTACATGTTCAAGTGATATTTGAGCAATGTGAAGAATTGATCTAAGATGACTTGATTTAAAAATCTTGTTAAGGCAGGAAAAAATAAAAGTGCCCCTACTCTGATATGAATTGAATGACTGCTCTTTTGGAAACTGAAGGAAAACCTCGAACAGTTCAAAGATCATTTAAAAGGTCACGGAGGTAAAATTCAGGATGTAAAGTTTTGCTGTCCTGTAGTGAACTTTAAATACTACAGTTGTGTTTTGGGATGCAATAGTTAAGACTCATGAAAAAATAAAGGAGTCTGCTTTTGTCACACGATACAAATCTCTGCCTGCACACAACATTCTTGATTGTACCTGTGGGGTTTCTTCTTGTGTTTCAACAAATGATATCCAGTACTTTTTGTGCTGCATTGCACACAATAATAAAGCAATGAAAACATGATTTAGTTTTGATATTTGATATGTTCGCTGTTATCTTCCGGAGTTTGAATATTAGTTAGGTAGCTTTAATCACGACACAAGCATTTGTTTTAAGGCTTGAAATGTGTTGAGCTTTTTTTCCACTGAGTTGCTCTGTGTGCTGGCAAAATGGGTAAACAGTGGTATAAAACTGATGATGATTAGCTGTCTCATACATGTCTCTTTATTCTTTCACAATAATTGAATGTGTGAAGTGGGACTGTTCAGTTCAATATTACTACCACTGCAGAGGTTTAGTGGACTTGGACTTTTGCATTGAAGTTAGGTGTTTGAACCAATGCTCTGGCAACCTGTTGCCAGATATGCAGCAATAGTTTTAAAATGCCTTTATTTTTGTGTTGTTAAAAACATGGCACAAATACACATTTAAACTTAGCTGTATATAGTTTTAAAAATAACTGACCGAATAGGATATAATAAACAACATATGCTAACACGCAGTGGGTGAAGAAGTGCATTGTGACTTTTGGTTAAAGCTGCACCTTTTTATTATATGAACAGTTTGGTTAAAGGGGATATAACTATGTTTTTAATTGCTAAAGGCTCTGGGTTTCAGCTGTGTGTTGGATGTTTTATGTTTACAAGATTTCTTTTTGTGTCCTGAAATGCTGGTTCTTTAGTTTGAGGGCAGGGGTGGGGGCAAGTTTAGTTTGAATAAAAAAAAACCCCAGACCTTGTGAATATTGTATGGGAAAATAAAAATTAATATATTATTGTGGTCTGATTGTTTTGTTTGCATATGGGATTTGGGAACATTATTCTTCAAAAAAGCTTTGAATCATAATTTGAGTAGTCAACTTGTATTTTAACACATTACAGTTAATCTACCACCTGATACTTGATCATTACTTCTATTGTTGTACATCACAAAGTGTACAGGTTCACTGCTGGTCGTAATCAGCTGTGCTTAGTAAGGTAATGTGGTTACTGGCTCTTTGCTCAGCACATTAGTAATTCAGGCAGTAATATTCATAAATCTGTTCCTGCTGGAGTAGAATTCAAAGTATTTAACTGCAGATGCCAGGAATTATTTGGGACCTGCTGCATCTTTTCACGTTGATTCTGTAGATACAAAGTTATGTGGTAAGCTGGAAAGGTACTGCCAATTAGTGTTGTCCAATTATGAGATATAAACTTCAAATAAGTAGTAGCTAAATGGGTGATTGTATTGTGTTGCTTAGGTTTAAAGAATAGATACAGGCATTGCTTTGTGTTGGCACCCTTCAAAACTACTCTTTTCTTGCAGTTTATGTTTCTTCTACGTCAGTTGCTGTATATTCAAAAAATGTTAAAATTATTTATACAGTTCTTGGATTTTAAAAAGTTTTTGTCTAGTAGTATGGGTAAGTTCTCTTTCAGTGATGTGTTATTATGGTCAAGTAGTTGCCTGCAGCTTTTTTAGGTGCATGACACCTAGGATTTTGAAATAGCTTAAGGCAAGTTGTGGTCTGAAGTGCTTTTACACTGAAAGCTGATAATCCTACAAAAAAAAAGTGAAAAGATGCGTCAGTGGATCAAGTGACACGCATGATGATGATGACGACGGCTTTTATCAAGGAGGAAGCAGAAATGTACTCTTGACCACCACAAATTTCAGCAATTTCCCTGACTGCCAGGTGGCTAGAGGGCACAAGTGCAGCAGGGATACCACAACCACCTACTCCAGGGGTGAGATGAAACCAAGAGTTTAACACAGGATGTAAACGAGATGGATGCAAAGTCCAGAAAAGTAAGGTTATGCTATGTGCATACTGAAGGTGCTACTGATGATTTCTGTCGAGTTAAGTGTTGTGAGACGTGAGGGGACGTGGTGACTCAGTTTAGTAAACTGGTTAGCTGACAGTAGCAGCTTGCAGTAGATTATTTGTATTAAAAAGTCCATGTTGCACTCCACAGGGCAAGATGTTATGTAAGCATAAATTGGTTTTATTTTGCAACATTTATAAGCAGATTGATTTGACTCACTCATACCTTGTCCCCCACCTGCTGACAAGAACCAACACATGTGCAAGCGGCCTGGTCAGAATCAATTGTGTGCAACACTCTAAATAAAGTGGACTGCCTTGTGTGTCCACGTGTCTCGATTCTACAGACAATTTAATAGACCATGCTCTGAAAAAATGAGTCATTTCTAAAGGGTTCCAACAAGCCCTTTCCATCAATACGAAATGAATTCTAACAGAGGAAAGTGGAAAAAAACCCCCAATGGTTTATTAACAGAGGCAAGGACAAAATGGTAACCACTGCTAACTATTTAACTAACAAAACTCCACCCAGAACAAGATGCCGGAGAATACCCTTCCGACACTTGGTGCAAAATGGTGCTGGCTTTCCCCGAGTACCACAGCTCTCACGAGCCGCAGGCAGAGGTCCGGTGGGCGCCCCGTGCTGATCTCCTCCGGCAGGGCGCAGCATGATGATCACGGCGGGCAGAACAGCTGGGCTCGATGTTTTCCTGCTGGCTCGGCTCCGCTCGCAGGGGCCCAAGGGGGGCTGGAGTAGGGAAGCCCCACTCTTGCCGATGCAGTGTCCCGTGCTTTGGACCAGCAGCTGTTACGTTCGCCTCAGAGCAGTCCGTAGATCGCTGCTGCAGCTTCTCCGAGCTAGGGAAGGGAAAAGGGGTTTTAGCCTGGGCCAGGAACCACTCCAGTTGAGCAAGCACCATGCTGCACAGAACCACAGGAAGCTTAACCCGTTAGATTTCAAAGCCATGGTGCCAAAAAGCCCCGGTCCCTCTCCGCAGTCCCTCCCCTCTCCCCAGTCCCACACACATCCGGTTCTGGGTCTTAAAGGTACAGCAACTATTTTTTGGGCATAAAGCAGAGGATAATGGAATAGAATGGAATAGACCATAGTCACAAATCACTTCAAGACATTCCACCCCTTATTCCATATCATCTGCTTAATGCCCAAATTAATACATTTCAACGGTAAACATACATATCTATCCATATATTCATATAACTATATACAAACAGTGGGAGTGACATTCAGTAACCAGTGGTACAGAGGCATTCCAACATTACAACCTGTTCTCACCCAGAATCAAATCCCCCTGAGGTACATAATGTGTTTCCTCATCTCTCTGCATGATCCACCAAGTGCAACCAGGTCCCTGAGCAAAGACAACCCCACAGATGGGTTTGCTTTTGCTCGAGGCAGAGTTAACCCAAACGCTCTTCCCTGACATCCCTCTCACATGTACCACTAGAAACTTGTGCCTGTCTGCTGTACACAGGGGTTCAGATTGGGCAGGACCAGCTCAGTTGGTGGAACCTCTGGTGTTAACCAGCCATATAGCTTTTGGTATATGCAGATCCCAGTGCTTGAAAGTCCCACCCCCCAATGCCTTCAATGTTGTTTTTAATAGTCCATTGCACCGCTCAACTTTCCCACCAGCTGGTTCATGATATGGAATATGGTACACCCACTCAATCCCATGTTCTCTGGCCCAGGTGATTATGAGGCTATTCTTAAAATGAGTCCCATTGTTGGACTCAATTCTCTCAGGTATACCATGCCTCTAGAGGACTTGTTTCTCCAGGCCCAGGATGGTGTTCCGGCCAGTGGTGTGGGGCACAGGGTAGGTCTCCAACCACCCAGTGGTTGCCTCTACCATTGTGAGCACATAGCACTTGCCTTGGTGGGTTGGAGGCAGTGTGATGTAATCGATCTGCCACTCCATACTTGTATTTGGACCATCGTCCCCCATACAACAGGGGTTTCACCTGCTTGGCCTGTTTGATCGCAGCACATGTCTCACAATCATGGATAACCTGGGAAATAGTGTCCATTATTAAGTCCACCCCTTGATCTTGTGCCCACTTATAGGTGGCATCTCTGCCCTGATGACCTGAGGCATCATGGGCCCATCGAGCTGGGAACAACTCTCCCTTGTGTTGCCAGTCCAGATCTATCTGCGACACCTCTATCTTTGCATGGGCCCATGATGCCAATCCAGATCGACCTGTGACACCTTGATTTTGGCAGCCTGATCCACCTTTTCATTGTGGTGCTCCTCATTAGCCCGACTCTTGGGCACATGGGCATCCACATGACGGACTTTCACCGTCAGCTTCTCCACCCAGGCAGTGATATCTTGCCACTCTTCAGCAGCCCAGACTGGTTTCCCTCCATGCTGCCAATTGTCCTTTTTCCACCTTTCCAGCCACCCCCACAGAGCATTTGCTATGATCCATGACTCAGTGTAGAGGTAGAGTATTGGTCACTTCTCTTGCTCAGCAATGTCCAAAGCCAGCTGGATAGGTTTCAACTCTGCAATTTGACTGGATCCACCTTGTCCTTCAGTGGCCTCCGCAACTCACCGCATAGGGCTCCATACAGCACCTTTCAATTTCCTACTGGTCCCTACAATACGGCAGGATCCATCAGTGAAGAGAGCGTACCGACTTTCACTCTCTGGTAGCTGGTTATATGGTGGGGCTTCCTTGGCATGTGCCACTTGTTCTTCTTCCTGTTCTGACGATAATCCAAAACTCTCTCCCTCAGGCCAATTTGTGATGACTTCCAAGATCCCAGGGCAATTTGGTTTTCCTATTCGAGCTCGTTGTGTAAAGAGGGTAATCCATTTACTCCAGGTGGCATCAGTGGCATGATGTGTTGCAGGAGCCTTCCCTTTGAACATCCAGCCCTAGCACTGGTAGTCGGGGTGCCAGAAGCACGTGTGCTTCAGTGCCATTTACTTCTGAGGCAGCTCGAACCCCTTCATAGGCTGCAAGGATCTCTTTCTCAGTTGGGGTATAGCTGCCCTCAGACCCTCTGTATCCCTGACTCCAAAACCTGAGAGGTCATCCTTGAGTCTACCCCGGTACCTTCTGCCAGAGGCTTCAGAATGGATCATTCTACCCTGCTGCAGTGTACATTCTTCAAATCCTGTCCGGTACTGACAGGCCCAAGGGCTACTGCATGGGCAATCTCCTGCTTGATCTGTTCAAAGGCTTGCTGTTGTTCAGGACCCCACTTGAAATCATTCTTCCTTCATGTCACAAGGTAGAGGGCTTAAAATTGTGCTGTACTCCGGAGTGTGCATTCTCCAAAAGCTCACAGCACCTAGGAAAGCCTGTCTCTTTCTTGCTAGTCGGTGGGGACATTGCAGTTATCTTATTAATCATCTCTGTTGGAATCTGTCTGCATCCATCTTGCCCCTTCACCCCTAGGAACTGAATTGTCTGGGGAGGCCCCTTTATTTTATTTCATTAGATGGCAAAGCCAGTTCTCAGGAGAATCTGAATTACTCTCTCTACTTTTCCAAAAACCTCCCCTGCCATGCTCCCCATACAATGATGTCAGTTATGTATTGCAAATGTTCTGGAGCTTCACCTTTTTCCAGTGCAGTCTGAATCAGTCCAAGGCAGATGGTGGGACTGTGCTTCCACCCCCGGGACAGTTGATTCCAGGTGTACTGCACGCCCCTCCAGGTGAAGGCAGACTGTGGCCTGCACTCTGCTGCCAGAGGAATGGAGAAAAATGCATTTGCAATGTCAATAGTGGCATACCACCTCGCTGCCTTGGACTTCAGCTTGTGTTGGAGTTCCAGCATGTCCGGCACAGAAGCACTCAGTGATGGTGTGACTTCATTTAGGCCACGATAGTTCACTGTCAGCCTCCATTCTCCATCTGACTTATGCACTGGCCATATGGGACTGTTAAAGGGTGAATGGGTCTTACTGACCACTCCCTGGCTCTCCAGCTCACGGATCATTTTATGTATGGGGATCACGGAGTCTCAGTTCATATGGTATTGCCAGCGATGCACTGTGGTGGTGGCAATTGGTACCTGCTGTTCTTCTACCCTCAGGAGTCCTATCACAGAAGGGTCCTCTGAGAGACCAGGCAAAGTGTTCAGCTGCCTAATGCCCTCTGTCTCTACTGGAGCTATTCCAAAATCCCACTTGAATCCTTTAGGGTCTTTGAAATGGCCACTCCTGAGGAAATCTATACCAAGAATACATGGAGCCTCTGGACCAGTCACTACTGGGTGTTTCCTCCACTCTCTCCCCGTCAAACTCACCTCAGCTTCCAACAGAGTCACTGCTGCAACCCTCCTGTTGCCCTAACAATAGAAACAGGTTCTGCCCTGGCATATCCCAATGGTATTAAAGTGCACTGCGCACCAGTGTCAACCAAAGCCCTGTATTTTTGTGGCTCTGATGCGCCAGGCCATCAGATCCACACAGTCCAAAGATTTGATTTTCCTGTACCTCTCCCTGACTAGAGGCAAGGCCCCTCTAGTCCTGGCTATCATTTCCTTCCTGGGCATACATTCTGCACGTCCCTTCAAGGGGATCAGACATGTCATCCTCCCTCCTGTTACACCTAGCAGCTTGGCCACAGGAAACTGGAGCTACGTTTAGTCTGGTGTGTGATAAGTTACAGCAAGTATAGTTCATGAATCGTTTGAAAAAAGCAACGGATTTCAACTTGGGACGGTTCTCTCTAAGTTCTCTGTTCTCGTTGAGATGGTTTTTTATTCTGCCTGTGTTAAGCTAATATATGTAGCTTCTTGTGACCATTATGCCTACAAGCGGCTTTGCGCGGCCTCCCCCAGGGAGGGTGAGGAGCCTTCGGCTTGGTCCTGCACGGCCCCCACAGGGAGCCTTCAGCTCGGTCCTGCACAGCCCCCACAGGGAGCCTTCAGCCTAGCCTTGCACAACCCCCCCACAGAGAGGTTGAGGAGCTTTCAGCCCCAGAGACAAGAAGCCACCCAGCAACCACACAACGCCGACTGCGTAAGCTCGGCCGCCTCAGCGGCCAATCAGGACTCACGAGGGAACACGAACTGTATAAAAGACAGTTGTATGTGACCCGCGGGTGCAGAGCCGTAGGCGCAGCAGGAGGCTCGCCTTGCCCGCCCAGTGCTGTCTTGGCTAATATCCGCTTGCTTAATTAATAAAATTACTAATTGGATTTCTGTCTCTGATTGGTAATTGAGACTCAATTGATAACATGGTGGAACTTCCCCTGCCCATACTAGTCTTCCTCCTTCAGTTTACGCACCCGTGCTGCCAGGGCAGATGTGAGTTTTCCATCACACCTTCTCATATCTTCCCCTCTGGATGTTACAGGCCTGGGTGCA
>WBMZ01002168.1:0-131686 GCA_013400975.1 Atrichornis clamosus | reverse complement strand
TCTTCTTTTCTTCTTTTCTTTTTCACTTTGTTTTGTTTGGTACAGCAATCTAGACCTCCTCCACTGCTCCTTCCCATCCCCCTTCCCCTGGGAAAAAAGAGGAGAACACTTATTAAGCAGTGCCTCTTCCTCCTGTGAGTAGGGAAATGCTTCACCACTAAGTCACTTAGGTGTAGGTTACTGTGCAGCTGTACTGCTCCCTGTGAATTATGTATGGCTATTCAAAGCAGATACTAGACTGTGTGTGCAGATACCACTGTACATATAAGATTGCTCCAAATAAGGACACCTCTGGTGAGGCTGGAAAAAAAGTCACAGCTCAGACATATTTATGGAAAAGAAGATATATTGAAGTAGCTGAACTAATAGATCAATACACCAAAATTTATGGGTACAAGTCAGCTGTCACAGACATGGTTAAGGGAGTTATAATATTCCAGTGAAGTCCCAAGCTTAAAATAAAATAATAAAAAAAAAGATTAAAATTGTTCTGTCACTTAATTGATAGACCAAACCTGAATCAATCACTCTTGATTGCTGGCCAGCTCCCACATTCACCATATGTCTCTGGATTTCTAAACTCAAACATAAATCTTTTCATCACCGGCAGGTTTGAACACAACAAAACCTTAACAGTAAAATTTCTTTTGAAAAGAAACGCAGATGAAGAAGCAGAGATTCTTATTCTTCCACTATCATTCATACAAATAGCTCACTTGAATCACTGTAGAAAGACAGGTACTTGAAAAACAGAATCTGGCTCTGAATATCGATATGTATTTTAACATGAACACTCCTTGTAAAATCTACACAATGTCCTTTAAGCATGTGTATGATCTCTGTATGTGCTCCATGCTGTACAGCCCACCTGCCAAAAGAGGCCATATTCGGAGTCATCCAGGAAGAAAACTGGTTGAACAGATCTCCTGTCCTTTGCCTCTCAGCTCCCACAGCCTAATCGCATCCCACTCTTGTCTCCTGCAAGGAAGCTACCACCCTTTATGTCCATTAGAAAGAACTTAACAAGCAAGACAGATCATTTCCCAGTTCTAAACACAGAAATAGCCATGCACATGGGTTTATGTTCATACATGCAAATGTACATTTATATCCATATACTTACATACACACACATGTACATATATATGCATATAAATGTATATGTGTATGTATATATAATGTGTATATAATATTTCCATGTGTATTTTCATGTATCTGTAGTGACACATTCAAGGTGACAGTAACCTCTAGTGAAAGTAAGTTGTTAAGAATCAAGAGAAACAGTTAAATGATCCAGAGGGTGGAAGAACCTCTAAAAAGTGCTCAGCTGCCACAAAATTCATAATGTGAAACCACAGATAATAGATGGTCAGATGCTCCCATACAGCTTTTCATTAACCTCATGACAATAATTTGGGAATAACTAAAATATAACCGTTAGCACAGTTATTGCTATTAAAAATGTGATTTTTGCAGTGCAGTTACTTGTGGAATGACAGTGATCTCTGATACCGAGCCTTGCTCTCTCTACCTACAAGAACACATTCAGCTCCCTAGCAAACAAAATTTGATCTGTCAGTAGTAAACTCTTCCTTCTTGTCTTAACATGCACCATGCCTCACGCCTCAGGTTTGATCAAATTAAACTATTACCCCGGTAAGGCATGTACATATATTAATAATGTTCATCTGTTTCCCTAAAACGTTCTTACAAGAAGTGATAATTACCATACCCTTGATTATGCTGCCTGTTATATAAATAATTACCACTCTGTGTGTAAAATCCAATATGCAGCACACAAACTTTAGGCAGGGATGAAGTAGGCAGCCACGACCCCTCACTCTCCCATTAGTTTTCCTGCTGCCTAGGCCTTACAGATCCATGTCAATTGGTGTTCCTATAAGATCCTGATATTTGTGCAGCAGAGACCACTGCTGGGATGCTGTGGCTGCCCTCATGCCCAAACTTTCTGCCACCCTGGAGAACCCAGTCTGGCCCTATAGGGCTGCATCTGGACTCTTTGCTCTAGGCCTGCCCACATCATCTCCCTCACTGGGGAAAGATTAGACTGCTTTGGTTTTATTTCCGGGGAAGCAAAATTCAAGGTTGCCGTTGTGCTGGAAACTTTGAAATATGTCTGAACATACATTTCCAGCACCAGGGTCATAAGCCATACTGGTGCAAATTTCACACAAATGAAGAAAAAATAATTGGCCTTTTTTGTTCTATTTTTGGAAGCATGTCACTCCAGACCTGATAAACTGTCTTTTTTGTATATGACACTCTTCTTAATATACTCAGTGAACTTTAATATACAAAAATTTCAGCTACTAATTCAAGATAATCTAGGTTTTCTCCTGGCAAAATTGAAGTAAATATAAATCACTTCCCCTGATGATGTTTACAATATTTATTCATGGACCCTTCAGTATGAAGCACTTTGATTAAACAATTTAGCAAAAGCACAGCAAACCCACCTGCTGTATGCAGAACAAGAACTGAGCATCACCAAGGTTGTTACGAGCTATTATATGTATACAAAAAAGATACTTTACACTTGCAGTCAGAGATCCGGAAAAGTGACAGCTATACAAATATACATGAGCAAAACACAACGGCACGGGAAATGATCTGTTCCCAGCCTTTTCTGTATTCTTTACAAAAGTGGAAACTTTTTGAGATTATCTACAGTAATTAGGAGTCCCCAGTTGTGTTTACATGGTTAGCAAGTGTAAAATATGATGACCTGCTGAGGATTTGCAAACAGCTAAGTTATAATGATGGATCGTGGTGAGAGGACATGTAAGATTTCCCAGACTTCTGCTGGGAATACTTCAAAAATAAAGCACGTTGTTTTCCCTTGGGGTTTATAACGCCTCTTTGACTTAATCAGCTTGCCTTTTTGCTCTCAAGGAGAAATTTCTCCAATTTTACTCATCGGGAGAAATTGCGATGTTCACAGTGTTATGGCGGTGATTTTTTAACTATCTTTTCTCCAGGGAGACATTGGATTAGGGTAACAAATAACTCCCCCATAACATTTGGTTCATTATTTTGTAAGAATACAATGTTTGAGGAGAGTGTATTATATTTATATATGTGTGTGTGTCTATGTATGTATATTGTGCTTATGTAAGTATACGTTTATGAGTTATATATATATATGTATATATATGTCTTTAAATAGATGCAAAATTCAGATAATTTAAAGAAACAATTTACCTTTTATATTAAAAAAGTGTGAAAACATCATGACCAAACAAATAGTAATTTATTTCAAACTGTATTAAGGGTATAAAGGAAAGTTCTGTATTTAATGTATATTCTTATAGTGCCCAAGAAAATAATTCCCTTTCTCCATGATGGGATAATGCATGCAAGCCAGGCTCACTTATTTTATACACATAGCAGAGCTATCACTGACTATATGTTTGCTCTTTTGGCTCAGAGAAAGCAAGCAGGGAAATGAGTAATGCTTTATTACTGCCAAATCCTGCTCAAAAGTGAAGAATACCCCTAAGCATAGTTAGAAATGTTACTATTGAGCAGGATTTGGCAGTAATAAAGCAAATCCTGCTCAAAAGTGAAGAATACCCCTAAGCATAGTTAGAAATGTTACTATTGGGTAGGGGGAGCTTCTCATGTCTCCCTGACAGAGTACACATAAAGCAGAACTGAGAGGTGAAAATGATTCAGGAGAGTCGCTTTGTAGCTTCAGGACAAGCCATTCCCACCTTTGCCTATATTTCTGGCTAGTACTAAATTAAAAATTGGGAAAAAAAAGGTTCAAATATTACAAAAGAAAACCAAGTGCAACATTTGAATATTTTATTTTGTTTACAGTGTCCAGGACACCAGTCTTTTTTAGGCTTCCCATTTCTAGCACCAGATAAGCCAGCCAGGATCTGGACTCCACTCTAATATTTATAGGCAGATACTCCTCTTCCCTCCAAGCAGCTGGAGGTGATGGGCTGTAAACAAAGGGTAGGATTTGTGTCACTTGGCTTTAGCTGTCTGAAAGTCTAACTGTCACCAAGCTTAAAACAATCATTCAACCTTCAACTAATCATTCAAGCTCCTTCTATAGTCCATAGAGAGAAATAGAGACCCAAGAGAGGCATTTATCATATCTGAGATGCACACCTGAGAAAAATTTTCCCTCCCTCTTCGTGCCAGAATTGGAAAAGGATCCTTCATCAAATGAGGTGGCTAATTTTCTTGTTTAAAGCTAAGTGAAATGAAACTGGGACACAATGTATAGTATTACATTTTTGATTTTCCATGATTAAACCTCCAGGGAGTACCCAGAGATTTACATTTTCCTTTATGTTTTCATCATCTCTGTTTTACACCCCTTGGCCAATTTAGAGCTGAAAACTTACAGGAGTTGCTCTTCTTAGTCTTCTAAACCTTCCCAGGAACAATTTTGTTATTTTATCTTCCAGCCTGCTGAGGTGAAACATTGCTACAAATCTTTCTTTTTCTATACTAGGACATTACTTCCTCTTGAGAAATCTGTACATCACGTGGTTTTGAACATTTCTGGTCCTCATTTTGTTTTTCCCTGTGATGACTGAATTTCAACTCACTTTAATTTGTGATTGTGTATGATTAAGGTTCTTCCATTTCACAAGTGGCTAAGCTTTATGCTGGTATTAATTACAAAACTAGATTAACACACTATGCTTTTAAAAAAATATTCAAGATTTATGACAGGTAGTAAAATGTACAGTAGATAGAAAGGGTTGCTTGTTTTTTTTTTTTTTTTACCTTTAGTTTTTTTCACAGCTTTCATAATATTTTCTTATTTCTGTGTGTGAGGGAAAATATTATAATCTTGATTTTTTAAAGTGGTACTTAATGCTTCAGGTGTGCTGAAATACTACATACCACTTTTCATCAGGAACTTGCAGATTAACAAGTACTGATGAGCTCCTGAAATGCCTATTAGACTAGTACATGCATGTTATCTAATGAAAGTAAGGCACAAGGAGATTTAACATGTTTCTTCAATTTAAAGCTTTCTGAAGGAGATTACTTAATGTTTATGACTTGTGTATAATGTCAAAAGATTTCAGTATATACTTATTCACTACCACTACAAACATACACTGCACACTCAAGATTTGATTACATCTTAGTGGGGGGATTGCTAATGTTTCATAAACTGCATTCATACTTTTAACTATCTCTTTTATCATGAAGTGACTCATTGCCTTTAACTTTGTGAGAGGTTCTCTCTTTGATGTTCTTTTCTTATTTTGCATAAATTTGTTTTGTAGTAGTTGCTATCTGTGGTTTAACACTCTGTCATTGTCTGTCAGTTGCATTGTTTTTGTTACTATATCAGTGACACATTTTTGATTTTCCAGTCTCTCCAAACACTAAACTCTTTGCAGGTGGGGAACATACCTTCAAAGGCTAAGAGTAAAGAACAAAGTGCAAACTCTTTTCATATTTATTAACCAAATATACAATTTGGGAATTTGCTTGTGTATTATAAGGACTGAGTCCTCATTAATTAATTTAGTAAGCTTGGCTTTCATTCCAAACAGAATCACTCTTGAAAAAAACCACACTTCAACAGCAGAGGAACCAGTAGCTGCAGAAAACACAGTAGCCACCAGTAACATGTAGCATCTATCATGATCATGGCTCATTGCTTGATAAAAGTTCAAGAAATACCTATTTTTAGAAGGAATTCTTTAATATTTTCCAGTGGACATCTAGACATCTGTGGAAGTTAAAAATTAATTAGCACGTTTTTACGATATCTAATCTATTAAATCAAACTAAATTAAGACTATTTATTTTAGTATATTTTCTGTCAATCCCTTCTATGTATGTAAATGAGCATGACACTTACTCTCATGGACTGAGCCAATTTGGAGGTTTTAAACAGAAGCAGAATCAGTTTGTGGAAAGCCATATGGTCTCCTTATGATCTGCCATTAAACTAAATAACAGATTTACAGCCACAGATACAACAGCAACAGCAAAAAAAAGTAAAACCCCACTTTTCACTTTTAAGTTGTGACTACTTTGAGGGTCTTTTATTTTCATTTTTTTTTCCAAAAGTAACAAAAGCACTCTGGAGTGGAAGAATGTTATTTGTGTGTCATTTTCAATTATCATCAAATGGTTATTATTGAATGTCCATCAAGACAAAAAAAGATCAGTCAGAAACCAGATTATCAGCCCATAGCTGTAACACATCAAATATTTGGGAATTTCTCACTTCATGCCCCTCTATTTCTTTGCAGTTCTTTAAAGTTGCTGGAAGATGGAAAGAAGGAATATTCATAAAATGTCTTAACTACATAGCACATGAGGAAAAATAAGAGAGTTGGTTCATTTGGTCCAATAATTTCTGCAATTTTTCCCCTTTAACTCAGAACTGAGGCCGGTGACATGCTTGGCTAAATGCTGTCCCGCTGATGCTCAGTTTTCATATTAGGAAAATATGAGATCTGGAGAGGCCATGATTTTCACTGGTATTTTTGCATACTGGTTAGTTGTCCATGTTAATAAAAAATTGTGGACAGTTTTTCATTTTCATTTGTATGTCTCCAGTTGCCATCCACAAATTCATCTTCTGCCATAACACACCCATTATTTTCTCCACAGGGAAATGCCAGTGTTCTGTAAACAGGTAACCTCAGGAGCTGAATTCCTCTGTTTTCCCTCCAGAAATATTTAGTTCAAAAATTCAAATGTTTTCTGCAGTTTCAGTCTTCGAGTCCTTTTAAAGGTTTAAATGTGGATGATGTTAACTTCCATAGCAGTCTAATATCTGACTTACTCTTTCCTTAGAGAAAAGTAGAAACACCACACATGTCATTAACTCTTCCCTGTTTCTGAATATGACCATTCCATTAGTCCATTTTACCACCACGTTGCACTGGGAGCTCAACACGGGCTTTTATGTACAATAAACCACAAATCTGTTTTGGAGTTACCACATTAATGGCATAGTCCTTCAGCCTGCTCAAAATATCCCTTCATAGAGCTGCAACTTTGTACTTCCCAGTACTAAGGTGCAGTTTTGTTTGAATGAGGCAAAGTTTGCTACACAATTCAGTTCAGTTGGTATGACTGACATCTTCATCATTATGTACCACTTTGCCAACCTTTGTGTCACCTGCCAAGTTTATCAGCAGCAATTTTATACTTACTACTCAGTCCCAGATGAAAATATTGAATAGTGCTAGGGGAAGCACTGATCTCTGAAGCGCCCTGTTAAAACCAGTCCCTTCAAAATGACAATCTCATTGACAGCTACCTTTAGAAACCTACCAGTTTCTCAGTTTTTAATCCTCATAACATGCATTACTAATGCTTAGTACTAAAGTTCAGCTAGAAGATCATGTGTACCTGAGTTAAAAGCCTTATAAATGTCTACATTTATCTTTACAAGGTAATATGTAATTTTTTTCTAAGTTAGATTTGTTTGATAGACTTTATTTCCTATAAAGCCGTTCGTAGCTATTAATTCCTTATTAAATCCCACATAAGTTTTAACAGTATTTTGCCTGAGCTGATGTTAAGCTAATATATTACTATGCTATATATAGCTCATACCAAGTTATACATATGTCAAATAAAGCTGAACTAGAGAACTTGGTAAGAAAATAATCTGTATTTGATAGCTAGTCATAAGCATATCTCTGGAACTAGAGGGACCACTTGTATTTTTAGATAGATAGGAAATGTACTCATTGCTTATGCCTAACTTACTCCTTCAGAGATGATTTAGTGAAGTCAAAAGTGACTTAGAAAGTGCATCATTCCTTCAGCTCTTAAATTTCATGAAAAACAAGGGATGATTACCCCTTTTTAGTGTCCTAAGATAACTTCTTCACTCCCTGCAAGAACCTTAAGAAGGCTAAAATTCCCCTAACCAGTTTGATAATTTGAGGAAAGCCTTTGAGGGCTGAAACCTTTGCATCTGCAGGACTTTAGCTACCTTTAAGAAAGCTACACATCAGAGGACACTTTTTTCCAAGATTTGCAGTTATGGTCTAGTCTTCAAATAGGTTCTGTTAAAACTTTCTTCCTTAAATATTTTTCCTGTGCTATGGAGGAATGATCTTCAAGATTGCATCATTCTTGGTAATTCCTTCTTGCCATTATTTTATACTTGACAATAGTCAACAAAACTCCGTAGAGTTTTTTAAATTGTGTGCCCTGAAAATTTCACAGGTGAAGCACCAGCCACTTAATTGTGCTAATTATTATTCACGCAATAACGCCTATTAGTCTGCACTTTTTTTAAGGGGGTTCAATCAGCATTCAGATCTTGCTTGCTTGGCAGAATGTCATTATAGTGGCTTTCAAAATCTGGCAATAAGCCTAAGAAGAGGCCATTTTACCACTGGGACTGCCTAATCCAGACATCATTATCGATCAAACTGACACGTGCCTGCCAAAATAGTTGCAAGAAAAGCAGAAATCTACACAGCTCCAGTATCTCCAGCCTAAGTCTGCAAAATGACCAAAAGATGAAATAGTACTTATGTGTGAAATCAGAACATACATGTACAAATAGAAGGGTAGAGTTCCAGAATTGTATGTAGTGAGTGTCCTTTCAAAGACACATTAGAAATAAAAAAGGGAAGTAAGACCACTGGAAGAATCTATTTGTTTAAGTCAAGTCCCAGATCTGGTACTGATAGCAACATATCAAATTATTGAATTATTGAGCTTAAACATCTTCTACCCTTTGGTCAGATATTTACAGATCCACTTCAGAGTAATTTGACTATGAAGTGAATATACAGTTGCAAAAGTAACTGAAAGCATCAAGTTTCTTAAAGAAATGTGATTCCTTAACAATGTGAATTGCAGAAACAACGCAGGGGCCATTACAATTTTTCTACACCATGGTTTCAGTGACCAAAATGGAGCTCACAATGTATGAAAGGATTAACTTGATGGATAAAAACAGGGTTTGAAAATTCCGTAGACAATTTTTTATGTTGCTGAATAAGCGACTCCATGTGTCCATTCGTTAGCATGAAGGACACGAGGTCAGATTTGTTAGTTAGCAGTTAACATATCATGTATGGCAGAATGCACCTCAAAGCAAGGCAAAATAGTAAGATAGAATCACAGAATCACAGAATGGGTCAGGTTGGAAGGGATCACAGTGGGTCATCTGGTCCAACCTCCATGCTCACAAAGGATCATCCTAGAGCACATGGCACAGGACTGTGTCCAGATGGTTCTTGAATATTTCCAGTGAGGAAGACCCCACAACCTCTTTGAGTAACCTGTTCCAGTGCTCGGTCATCCATACAGTAAAGTTCTTCCTCATAATCAAGTGGAACTTCCTGTGCATCAGTTTCTGCCCCTTGCCTCTTGTCCTATTGCTTGGCACCACGGAGAAGAGCCTGGCTCCAACCTCTTGGCACCCTCCCTTCAGATACTGATAGACATTGACGAGGTTCCCTCTCAGTTGTCTCTTGAGGCTGAACTGGCCCAGCTCCCTCCACCTTTTCTCATAAAAGAGATGCTCCAGGCCCTGACTTACCCTTGTAGCCCTTCACTGGACCCACGCCAGCATTCAGCGTTCAGTTCAGGAGCTCCATGTCTCTCTTATTTTGGGGAGACAGTACTGAACTTTGGGGGACACCATTAGTGACAGGCCTCCAAGTAAACCCTGTGCCACTGATTATGACCTTCTGAGATTTGTTGTTCAGCCAGATCTCACTGTTTAACATACAGAAACTGCATTTTTTCCTCACATTTGGTGAACCTCTTGTGCAGCCTCCCAACATATCCACTAGCCACTTATTAAGGAACTTTTACTGACTGATGCACTGAACTGACCAGCAGTTGCACAACAGAAGGAATGAAGTCAATGGAAAATTGAGTTTAGCACTGTTGAATTTCTTTCCCCACATGAATTTAAAAGTCAGAATTCATTGAAATATTCACTGACCTTAAGAAATATTCATTAAAAAAATAACACTGAAAGTGAGAGAAGATAAAACTGACCTAAATTTGAGGGATATGATGGAGAGGAAGAAAATATTTCTTTACTTATTTGTAGAAGACTCTGAAAAAAAAAAGAAGATAAAAGTGACAGGGAAGTTTATAGAGGAAAAGATTTTAGCTCAAGAAGATTTCTTCTATTTCAAGAAGAAATTTGTTGAATACTAGTATGAACCAGAGAGAAGCTAGATATTGCTGTCTGGTGAGAAGCTCCAGGGATTTCTTCCAAATCTAAAAGTGGTCTACAACCTTCCCCTACAATTACAAAATTAATTCACCCATTATAAATACAGTTTTTAAAATGTATTGGCCAAGAATTATTTGCATCCAAATTAATTTTGCAAATCTTAAATTAGTTCAATGATTTTTCCCTTCTGATATGGAATCATAGCATAAACAAGAGAGAGAAAAGGATGATGAAGCTGAACAGTATTTTACTGATGAGGACTTTTTCACTGAAAAATGCTGATTCATTGAGCTAAATGATTTTTTGAGCTTACCAAGTTCAACGAAAATCTTTGACTGGGGAAAAGCTCTCAATTCTAGAAAAAACTCCTGATTAAAACTAGAGAAAGATAAAGACAGAAATGACTTCTTACCACACAACAGCTACAATGTAATGCTTATTGTCTGAAGCACCAGTTTATGCAGAAAATCTCTCTCTTTAATTTGCTGTGTGTGTTTCTTTTTTATAGGTGTGAGGTAACAGAGCATAATGATGGAGACAAACACACATAAATGAGATAGTTTGGAGATGTGGCAATGCTAAAGAGCCAGTGTCACATCCCAGCTCTTGCTCAGTCTTAGCAGTGAACAGAAACTACAGGTTTTCAGATCATGCTTGAAAGCAGATGATGAAACTTTTGCTTGAGATGGATACTGACAGGTATCCCTTCTCCTTCTATACCAAAGCATAAACAAAATATTGAAGCCATGACATTTTCCACAAGTTGGAACAGACATTTTTCGGTTGGAATTGAAGTAAATTTATTTCTGTGGTTTTCAACTCCTAGAACTGTCTTTAGTCTTCTCACATTGCTGATGCATGTTAAGCACTACTGTACTTTGCCCCACTTCCAGGAGGGCCATCAAGCCCCACATGCCCTCACATGGTGTCAGACGCTACCAGCTTTCCTTTGCCATTTTTTCACTACCCGGACATTTGTGCTTTGCTCCCATTTTGGTTTCCTGGTGGGAACTAATTCCATTTTATTAGAAATTAAGTCAAATTGAAGAAAAAAGGGAAACACTGGCAACAAAGTTAAAAGAGTACAGGAGGCTAGGGTAGGAAAAAGACATAAGGAAGTGATGAATCAAAAAAATCTCCAGAGAAAGCTGCAGTCTATGTTCTACTCAACACTCACAATCATCTCTCTACACCAAATTTGTCAAAAATTATGGAATAAAGCAAATTTTCATTAAACATATGGTCTAGAAAACGATGACATTTCGAACAGTAATACTTGTTTGCACTGTATCATGTTTTAACCTACTGACACAACGACACCACTTACCACTGACAACAACGGAGGAGTCCTGCTCTGAGGGCTTCTCCAATGCCAGCATCAAGGTAGCCTATGATGTTCTAAATAGTATGACAAATCATTATATAAACCTTCTAAGTATCAAGGGGATAAAAACTTGTTTATAATTCACCTCTGTTACTGGCTGCATGAAAATTCAGTTGCTAAAGAAGGATCAGCCAATTCTACTTTTTCACACTTGCAGAGTACATGTCAGCAAGGCTATGCGTTAAGTGTCAAGAGTGGGTTTAATTCTATATATGAGACCAAAAGGTTTGCAATCCACCCAGTAGATTTGATAAGATACCAAGTTAAAGGAAGAACTAGCCGTTTATGTGATATTCTCATGGAACCCACTGAAGTGTCAGGAAAGATCTTGCACCATTTTAAAAGCAAAAGGGAAGAGAGTACCATCAAGCCTCTTATATCAAAGAAATTTTTGTGTAATTGATGAAATAGGATTTTTGAAAAGAGGGGAGAGTCTTGTATGAAGAGGTACCTTTTCTACAAGGTTGTCCCAGTAATCATTGTTTTCTTAGCTGCAGGACTCTATATAGCTCTTTATCATTTTGCTTTGAAGATGCCAGGTTATCACATTTATAGGTTTTTGAAAAATTGTACCCTTAAGTCCCTCTGATTTTCAATGAGACAAAGAAACATAAGTGATTTTAAAGATAAGATCTGTTTTTCTGTTACATGTGCAACATTACTGAAAATGTACTTAAGTATCAATGTAGATGAAATCTATACCCCCAAGTACCTAAGTCACTTTGGAATATGGAAATTCGGTGCTTCTGGAAATAATATTTATGGTGCATTCCTGGATTTTTATTTCCTGGTTGATCATTCTTGGTGGTTAAAGGCGAATCTATTTTAAACTTTATCTAGTTAATTTTATCTTAAAAACTATACAGAAACTCTGTGAGTGTCCCTCTCTCTGGGTGTCCTTGCCTTCTTGCTCTCCTTTGTATTATTACAGCACACTCATTGCGCCTCTCATAAATTAGATCATCCATATCCCAGAGATCGCACTGTGTATCCATGGGAATTTATACAGTGATTAGAACAATGGGGCCCTGATTCTGAACGGTGCCTTTGGGATTTCCTGTGATATCAATTACATACTATACAATCCTGCCCATGAACAGCATTACCCTCCAAGCCACTCCGTTCCCATTGCGTGATACTTAAAATTCCTCACCTCATGCTCATTGGCCATGAGAGGAGAAGCAAAGAGTAAACAAACAGGAGATGACCTTTATGAGTAAAACATCTAAGCATAAAAAGATTAATCGACCCCCGTCAGCCAGTCATTAAATCAAATAAGAGCTTTTCTTGTACTTTTAAAACTCAGATTTACAGTCAGGCAAATTGTGTAAAAAGGCTGGTAATACAGTGACGCCCAGTGCCACTGGGCTTTAGAAAGCTGACAGTTGCTGTAAAATAGTCATTAAACAACCTCTAGAAGAGACTCATCAGCAGATGCCCCCAGGTGAAGGAGAGAGAAAGCTGAGAGAATGAAGGAGAATCTAACATCTTAGCATGACTGAATTAAACAGAGCATATTATGCTGATTTTCAGAGTCAGCCCAGTAATTTAATTTTCATAGCAGTTCCTTTGATTGTAGCAACCATTTTATGAAACATTAATAAAACTTCTTTTTTATGTAGCATACATCCCTTTTCCATTTCATTAAGAAAAAAGACAAGGATGTACAAATTTGCTGACCATTAGCTCTGTAAATGACAAAAACAAATGAAAGATTATTTTTAATGCAGTACCACTGTGGTGGGTAGACTATATTTGGCTTCACAATAATTTCAGCACAAATTAGAAGAGACAAACAAACTGTACATGTATTTGCCATATTGTGCTGCAGTGTCATTTCATTAATCAGAACAGACTACTATGTGTGTGCATGTGTGCACATATACTATTTTTATATGTAATTACATTTAGTAATGATATATTAATTGAAATTGATTCTTCTCTTGCTCTTTCTGCTACAAATTGCATAATTATTTGGAATTAGTATCAACATAAAACTAGTGTAAGTGAATAGAAGAGATAATAAATGTAGTTATCTTCTTGGGATAGAGCAATCCATACATACAACTACACGTCTATAGTCAGCTGTTATTGGCCAATTACATGTAAGCATGTGAAAAAAGGCAGAAGTTTTGAAAATTTTCAGCAGGGATCTATTCTGCAAGTATAAAAGAGTTTACATTATGGGGGGGGAAAATTTAATTTCCCTTTTATATTTTTGTTTCCTTCCATCTTGCCTTTCTGCAATTCCTTGTCTTTCCCTACCTTTTATGCCTTCAATCCATTTTATAACAAGATTGAAGGCATAACTATGAAGAGATAAATGTAAAAATGAACCACAAAAAGAGAAAATGCAGGGAAAAGAGAAAAAAATTTGCACAGACTTTACATGTTCCACTTCTGTTGGGATAATGGTCCTTTTTTCTTTAAACCATAATTTCCCACTACATTTTTGCTTTGGAAAAGCAGACAAACATTTTTTCAGCAAAAATGTCTTCCTTGAAGAAATACTGACACCTCTTTAACCAGAGAAAATACATTTTGCAGACAGGAAAGACATGTCACAAAAACATGTTCTCATTTGGTTACAAAATCTGTTTCTTTGTTGACTCCCTCATTTAAATGCTGCCTCAAAGTCAGACTGCTATCATAACAAATAGACACAGAAACTCATATGTGGAAATACACACATGTTTATATTTATCGATATGTATATTTATATGTATATTTATTTACATAGACAAAACATACAGTCACAGACAAACTCTGTGCAAAAATAAAGGCCATGAAGTGAAGCATTCAAATGACAAGTTTTCTCACATTTAGACCATCTGCCCATATACACAGAGGCATCGAAGTCACAGGATTACATGCCAGTTTTTCCCCTGTGATGACTTAATTTCATTAAAATAACCCCAAAAAACCAAAAACCTGGTTGGTTAATGTACAGTCAATGTTATAGGGTTTTTTTGATATTTATTTTAATGTTCCCTCATGAAGGAAGAAAATGACTCATTCATCTCACAGCAAGGGACCAGACTGAAGGAAGCTATGGAGTTTATTCATGGAAATGAAAGCACCAGTGGGAAACAGCCAGGTCTTACTCAAACTTTTTGTGTGATCTCTATCAGACCACATCCTCCCCCTGTGTCTCAGATTTTCCTTAGTAAAATATCATTAGAGATACATTGGTTAGGCTGTACAGATGGGGTTATCTGATTTCACTTTGGTTTTCAAAAATACCAGATCTCTCTAAAATTAAAGTACTTGTCAGGAGCCAGAGAAGAGCAACAGATGCTGAAAGAGGGTCTCTTCATTTGCACTCCCACCAGAGCAGGATGCACAGGTCTTCAGCTTTGGTTCCTTTTATTGGGCCGCTACAAGGCAACTCGGACAGATCGTGCAGGTATTGTGGAAATGTCAGGTGCCTAGTGTTCTCTCAGAGGAGCCCTACCCTAAACTTGCTGCTCCTAGGCTGGCTCTATCGCCCTTGCACAATCTTGCTCATCTTAGACTTTTGCAAGAGGAAGTCATACAGCACATATATTTTATTAGCTATTGATTTGGAAAAGGAAATTTCTGTTTTATCACTATCTTCATCTGTAAAATGAGGATAATGTTTATTGCTTAGCAAAGCAGCTTTAGATCATCCTGTGACATATATGGTTTCAAGGTGTCATAAACCTCCCATAGATTCATTTTTGTGTATTCAATATTACACTGATGGCAACTGAATGGACACATAAATTACATTACAAACTGTTTCTGCTTTTCCAGGTTTTTTTTCTTTTAAAAAATCTCATTATGAAATAATAATATGGGAAAACATGTCAGTAACGTGGAAAACAATTATTGCATGAAAAACTACTATGCATTCACTTTGACTTTGTTTTCTGTAGGTTTGTATTCCTGAAAAATTTATTTCAGTGTTATTAACTACTACACAAAACACTTTGTACTGCACCTTTTTTGTGTGTTTTTGTGGTTTTGTGCAAGCATGACAAGATTGTATATTTTTAAACTTTGTATTATTTTAAGTGGTAGCTTGGACTTAAAATCCAATAAAGTGTCTAGCAAATACAGGTACAAAATGTTTAAAAGTGTCTTCCCCAGAAAATTCCATGAGGATTTATGTAAAGTTTCTTCATCCAATGTACACAAATAATTCCTCTAATTACATCAAATGTACTAACCCTTTGCTCCCATTCTAATTGAAGGATTTCATTATGAAGGAAAATCGATTTCCTTCATACTTCATGCTGCAGCCTATAAAGTTATTACTTTGAGCAAAGAATTTTGCAAACCACAGAAATGGTTGCAAATTGCAGCACATCACAAATTTTAATGTGGAGGGGAAGGGCAGACTATGGCACCATCTTTATTGAGAGAATTTTATGAAAGTGGATTTGCATTTGTCATATCTGCTTTTCACAGAAAGAAATGTTGGTTTTACCAGTGGTATTTTTTCTATTGAAATTACTCTGCATGCTACTAAAATAGAATTTGCTCTATTTGTTGGGGGTTTTTTTTTTTTTGGTAGTTGTTTTGGGTTTTTTTGTTTGTTTGGGTTTGTTTGGGATTTTTATTTTGTTTTTTTTTTCCAGGGGAGGTATCCAAGCAGGCTATGGCCACAGTACAATTAGGCAACTGAAACTTACTAAGTAAAACTTCTGTCAGAACCTTGAAGCAACGCTTGCAAGTTCCTGGTGCACTGCAGCCACACTGCTTGAACGAGAAGGAACAACTCTAGTTACAGCAGGCAGAGTTGTTAACTAATGAAAAGTGGAAAGAATACACTGGGTTATTTCACCATGTACGAATCATTGCTTTCAAAAGGCATTAAAAAAGACAGAAAGAGGTGAAAATGCCCAGAAATTAAGCTATGTAATAGACTGGGCTGCAGTTTGTCTGAAGTTTAATCTGTACTGCTAGTCAAATAAAAAACCAGAGGCTGGCCTCGGTATTTTCTTGCAGTGTTGTTTTTGATTGAAAACTTTGTGAATGTTTGTGATATTGCTGAGAGCCTATTGGCAGATGAGCATCTCTTGCTATAGTCTCCATCATTATTTGCCTGTCTTGTCTATTAACGAGCACTATCATCCCATCGTAAGATGACAGCTGCAACACGTACTCAGGCGCAATAAACAGCTAAATGAGGCGCACAGCAATTTCACTTGTCACCAGAGCCCTCGGCACGACTGGCTGCACAGCTTGATGCATAAATTCATGAGGCTGTTGCATATGATGGAGTATGCCTGGCTGAAAGAGGTGATGGATAGCAGGGCAGCTAAAAATGGCCATCACCTTGACTCTGTCAGGACATTTTTTAAAAGTACCCCATCAGCTCTCTTGCATTCTTTTATGTACACTATCCTCAAGCTATAGGCTTTCGACAGTACTGATATAAGACTTTTCCTTATTGACGGGTTTTGGATCTAAAGTCAAGTTTCTTCTTAGGTTCAGTGAATGCAATATATGCTACTAATGTGTAGGGTGAAATGGTCCTATAATAATTGTTCATTCAACACACAGTGGAGTCATAAGGTTAAACACTAACAACAGAAATTTTCCAGGGTATGTCTAAAATGCTGGTAAAATGCATACATACACACAGAGACATATATGACAGCAAAATGTGTGAAGCCTCATGCAAACGTACATTCAATTACAAATATGCATTCAAAACTATGCTTTGCAAAAAGCTATAGGAAATGTTCTGGTGTACATTATGGTAATTATACATCATGCAAAATGAATACAGGTTGAAAAAACTTGCCATTACATATGGTTGGATTTGAATTAACAATGCATTTTCTAATAAGTCCATAAAACTGAAGGGAAAATTACAACAGGGAAAAATGGACATCTTGCTTACAGGGATTCCGAATAAAGCCCAGAACTCAAGTTGCCATAAGCACAGTATGTGATGTCCCAGTGAAATTCCTTGCATCCCCTGTATCTATGTTACTGGAAGTCACCTAAGGAAGACAAATACAAAGGCAACAAAATCAATGAGGCAGTTTCCTGCAAAGCTTCACGCATTAATCTCTATCACACAGAGAAATATACACCACTACAAGGGAAGGAAGTCACTTGTTCTCTAATAAAAGAGAAAACCCTTGGTAATAAGCAATTAATAAAGTTGTCATGATTAGTTATGCAACTATGAATCAATGTTCATGATGAAAATGACCACTTTCGTGGTTTTACAAATCTATGATCTGGTGGTATTGCAAACATCTTTGCCACATTGAAGCCTACGGAGCCATTGTGGTCATTTTCTTAACATTGTTAACGGCAAATTTTAACAGAAGGTGGATTTCCCTGCCCTGCACATCCATACATGTATGTCTGAGTGCAAAGTGTCTCCTCCTGCCTGTTCTCTCTTATCCGCTCTGAAACTCTTTTGGGTTGGTCAGCTCTGCCTGACTCCTGTCTGAAGTGGAAGCCTTTCCTCCCTGCTGGAATCTGACAGCAGTGTCCTGGCACCCAGGAACAGCTCCTCCAGGCCAGCCACGCCGAGGTGCCCCTGGGTCTGCTTGCTGCTCATGTCACCAGGTGATGGGAAAAGCCCCTGAGATGGAGCACTCAGTGGCACTTCTGTCTGTCAAGCTCTCACACCCTGCAGGCACTCTTGTGGTCCTCATAGCTGTGATGTCCAAGCATGCACCAAGCAGTAACCTCAAAGAGCAGAGACAGCCCTTGAAGACCTTGAAGAGGAACAGTTGCCCCATTGTGTCTTTAATTTTTCTCTGCAATTCCAAAAGGGGGCTGGGAAGTGTTGGCATCGCATTAAGGTGCCATTCTCCCACCTTCTGGCTTCTCTTGGGACTGTCAGCAGCTGATGTGTCTGGAGTGCAGAGCCTGAATTTGTGAGGTTGTGAGTTTTTATTAAATTTAATGGTACCTCTTGGGGGAAAAAAGAAAAAAAAGATGCCTAAATAGTGATTTAAGTGACTGATTTTCGATATGGCATGCTGCCATCTGGTGGACACTGCTCTGCTCTAGCGTTTGACCAGAACTGTGAGGAGCCGGGGCAAGCGAACACGGGTGTGCGTGGAGTTTTGATGTCCTCTGCAGAAGAACCTGGATCCAGTGCCAGTCTTAACTCTGCAAGGAAACCATCTCTGAAAAACCTCAGAGTTCCCACTTCCTCATGACTGCAGTGTGAGACACTGAATCTAGAAATTGTTGCCTTATTTTCATGAAGCCCCTGGGAAAAACAGGAAGGAAAGCCTGTCTTTCGCGCTGTCAGGAAGAAAAAGAAAAAGAAAAAAAAAGATAGCAAAAGAAGCACGACAGTAGAGCAACACTGAAACTGCAGCAGGCTCTGAGTATGTTCTCCTTGGGGTTGTCTTCTGGCTCACTTGGTAGATCAGAATGCTGCTCGTATGGGTGAAGTCATGTCCTGGGAGGAAGCACTTAATGATCTCTCAAGCACTTAGGTAAAGCTAAATTGCACCCCAAAGAATGAGGCATTTAGGGAAATTTTTAATTACACGAAAGAGAGTGTCCAGATTTTTGGTTTTATCCAGCTCCCGCCAGAAGCACCTATAGGAATGTGTTATGAAGCGATACTGAAATCCAGACTGTTTCAAGTGCTAAGGAAACCCAGGACAGTGTTTGGTAGGCCTGGTAAAAAGAAAAGGAAGAGGGAGGGAAAAAATTAGCTGCATGTTGTCAGAGAGACTGGATGTTTATTCACAACTTCTATTTTCCTAGCTAATGCTTTCATGAAAATATGGCAGTGAAGCTTTTATCAGTGTCACATTTACTGTCCTGGATATGAGGGCTCAAGGAAAATGATTCTTCTTTAAATGAATGCAGTAGTACAACATGCAGCCTAAGAGCTGCTGTAATTCAAGAACTTCACAAATGCTATGAAAAGGTAACCAGACTTGTGTCTCATGGTATGTGTGTATCAAGCTCTTTACAAAGAATTCGCACACTTTGTCCTAAACACAGTAATCAAGTTTCCCACTGAGAGACTTGAAGATCAAGACTAGGGGCCAAATTCTGCTCTTATAGTTACATGTTCACCTGTGTAACTGACAGCAGAATTTGCCCTTAGGACTTTAAACTTGATCTGCTATTCGATGGGCAGCTCGTGCACTGATCTGAGCACCAGAGTGATGTGCTCCTGTCAACCTGTGAATCAGAGGAATTGCTGCTCTCATACAGAGGAGGAAAAACCTCCTTGTAAATTGCTCTTGAAATCGCCTCATGCTTCTTTCTAGCAAGGATGGGCAAATTTGAACACAAAATTCAACATAAACTTAAATAATGCTTAGATATCAGGGAGACAGATGCCATAGAAATACAAGCTGGTTGATGATTAATTGCATTTGCCTTTCATTTAGGAAACTCTATGATAAAAGGAGTTAGTGAGGGGAAAAGAGAGAAATTTAAATGAAAAAATACACGAAGCACACATAAATATGTACATGCTGCATATAAACAAAGCAAATTTAGACCAGCTTCTGCATACTTCTTCACTGGCTAATACAGAAAGTGTGCAAAAAAGAAAGTCATTCTTTTTAAAACTGCCTTCATACCCTGAAACAACAAAAAAAAAAGATCAATATAGACAGGGAAAAAGTTTTATTGGCTAAGATTACCTTGCAACAACTACAGAATTGTCTGTTGAATTCTACATAAGTTAGCAACTTTGTGCAATGGAATATATTTCTCCAAATTTACTGTTTTGCATAAAATTAGTTAACACTGAGCATGGACTGTCGAAATGTGTCTAGTAGAATGCGAATGTGGGACACTCGGGGAAGACAGCTGAGCTAATTTTAGTTGTGGATACACTACCCTCAGCAAACCTTGACCCTGTTCAAACAGCAGTTGCAATCAAGATTTACTACGCCGTGTTATCAAGCAGTGAGTCTGTTCTGTTTATGCAGACATGAAGACTTCTCTCACCAAACCGGGAAGCCTTCCTTGGCCAAAACTTCCATGATTCCAGGCTCCTCTCCTTCTTGTTGCCTAGCTGCCAGATTAGCCCATCGAGGCAGCAGCCACAGGAGAGGGAAGTGCTTTCTGCTGATGCTGCCCTCATGCTGCTGTGGAGAATGTGAGTCACTTGCAGTCATGTTTAAAGTCTCTGTGGATATGGGGCTGTGCTAGCCCAAGACATTTGAACTTTCAGATAAACCTAGAAGGTATGAAACTGTCACATGAAAGATGGAGGTGCTCATTTAGTTTGTAAATCACATGTGATTGCTTCTATAATTTTTTCAATGGGGAAAGATGGCAAGAAATTGCCATATGTACATAAGTTGGACAAAAGACATTTTTGACAGTACTTCATGAATATGTGATCTTTAAATCAGGGAGGTAAGCACTATTTTTTGTATGTATTGAAGTAATGTCAATGCCTTAGTTACAAACTGCTATTGTCCTTGTGATGCTGCACTCTGCAGAAGCAGAAATCTTCTTCCACAAGGTAACTGCCTGTCTCCATTTAGCAAACCAAATACGGAAAGGCTAGGTGGTAAACATTTTTTTAGGTTTGTTTTTTTTTTCACTAGGAAAAAAGCTTATAAAACTCATGCGATGATCAGCTCTGTTCAGCAGATGTAGAACAGACCATTTCTATTGCTCACTCACACCATTGACATCATGGCTTGTAAGAGCAAGAAGAGAAAAAAATAAAAACATTCTTTAAAATCCTTTTATTGTCTTAGTTTATTCTATATTCATTTGCAAGTTATTATATTTTCAAGGTCAGCTGTTTGATAGAACTCTTGGAAGGATATTCCCTGGACATATTTTTGAGGGGGAAAAAAAATCCAGTTTGTAAACAGATGAAATAAAATGTGACAGAAGATGATATCAGACATGCAACATTTGTGACAGATGAAGCTCACAAAGATTGCCCACAGACTTCAGAATGTCTCCTTAGTAATCCCCTAATCCTCAAGAAAGACTGCTCCTGGGTTTCCCTGGCCACTTCAGAAGTTCATTCCAGTATCTTCATTGAATTTCTAAGACTAAAGAGAGTAAAATTAATGTATTTTAAATTGTCCAAGAAGTTACAACAAGTATCTCACAGAACTTAATCTCTTTCTCTTTCCTCTAGTTTTCTTCTCTGCAAACAACCTGATTCATTTTCCAGTCTCAAAAAAAGCCCCAACTAACCAACAATAACAACCAAAAAGAGTAACCCTAAGAAAATCCTATAATGATTCTGCAAATTGCAGAATGGTAGTTGAGGCTCACCTCCTAATCACTTTTTCAACATCTCTTAGCTGCTTCAACAGGTTCTGTCAAAGTCTTGTCCAAGTGTTTGATTCTGAAAGGTAAAATTACCTCAGGAATCACCTTTTTCCACCCTCAGACCTAGATCTCCTGAGCCTGTTTATATTTCTTGTCTGCTTGCAACTTCTGCAATAAGACCCGAAAAGCTGTGAATACTTTTTCCCACTGTGATAGACAGGAACAAAGCCTTCTTCAGTGAGCAGTGGATGGAAAGTAAATAGGTTCATGAGCTCTGGGAACTCTAGCAGTGCTGCAGGCAGGGTAGCAGACAATGCAAAATAAATACAGTTAAAGAGTAAGAAAAGTATATTTACTTTTGCCCCTTTAAGCTTTGAGCTATTCGAGAGGGTTGTGAAGGAGATCCTAGTTCAGAAGGGCACAAAAAAAATCTTACTTGCAGGCAACACAATTGCCTCAAAGATTAAAAGGAGGCAAATTGGATTTCAGAAGATTCACAACAGATGAGGCATTATCATGAAGAGCATGATCCCCAAACCATTAGGAATGAACAGATCACGTGATGATAAGTATCCAGAGAAGCATAATTTCCACAAACATAAGTAATTTCGCCTATCATGTTTTCAGTACTTACTAGTAAATCCCAACCAACTAACAGAAGAGCTATAAACTGATGAAACTTGAGAGAAGCATTTAGCAGATTTCTGAGAATTATCTGTCTCAGCTTGCACCTCACTTGTACTAGCAGAATAAAAACCACAGTCTCTAATGCTACAAACAGGTCAGTACCGTGTATACATATTTATTTATTTATTTTAATTTTTTGTTGTTGTTTTTTGCTAAGTTTGAGGGTGTTGTGCGGTTGGGGCTTTTTGGTTTTTTTAAAAATGAATAGTGCCTGGAAGGCACAACAAGAGAACCAGCTACTGCATTAAATCAATATTGTGTCTTGTAAAACACATAACAGCACTAGAAAGTAACACATAATCTGAGAAAAACGTGGCTATGGTGCATTTTTATCTCTGTGGAATGTTATAGTATGTAAAATATTTGCTTATTACTCCTTTTAATTTAAACCCTGCTTTTCTCTGAGATTATGCTCAAAAAGTATTTCAGGTAGAAGAATTAAAATAGAATGCTTATACATTGCTAGAGGTGTGGACTCTTCAACAAAACAAGAGGAATCAAGGAAAATTATTTTGGGCTTTTTGCCCATTCTCCGTCAATAAAGTGCTCTTTGATTTGCCCCCACCCCTCTGTCCAACCTGCACAGCAAAAGGATTGCATTGCCTGAGCAACTTAAGTGATATATACAGACATTTACTGCAATTACCGGGTTTTTTGTTCATTGCTATTCCTCTTCTTTATGAAGTATTTGTTACTACTTCTAAAACTTCTATCAACCAGAGCGGTAGCAGGTTCCCACAGTTATTTTCCTTGTGCAAGAAAACTGAAATTTTGTAAGGCTTCATTTCCATTTAGGAAGAAAATTAAGACCTTTTGAAGCTTTAGTAAGAAAGAATATGAATATGAGAAATGTCCCTAAGTACCTCAAGCTCCCATGTCTGTTGCAGGGAAAACTAAACCACCTCACCCCACATAATTTCTTCTTCTCTCTTTGTCTCTGTCTCTGTCTCTGTCTCTGTCTCTCTCTCTCTCTCTCTCTCATGTGTAATTGGCCAATGTTTGCTATTTTGGGATGGCTCTCTTTCAAGATGGACTACAAACTTCTGTGTAAATTAACACGTTGTCCCAAGAGTTAAAACTTGTGTCTCCTACATTCCAGTAAATAATCAGAGGCTGTTTGATTGGAGACTTCACCTTGTGTTTATTTTTTCACAGCAAATCTCCAACAGGACATAAAATGCCGGTCAGAGCATTCACCTGTCTTGTGGACAATTGAATACAAATTCCCATTGTGAATCATGAGATGGGGTAATTGATTTGGCCTCTCTTACATCCCAAGTCAGCAGGACTATGAGCTACTCTGAGCTCTGAGATCATCCTCTTGTCTGACTGGACTTTGTAGCCTGTATCTCAGAAAATTTTAATGAAAAAAATCACTCCAAACTGGTACACATCAGTAGCACATGTCACTCTTGACAGACTTGTTTCTTCCTTTTGACAATAATTTTTTGGCCAAAATACTCCTAATATAGCACAGTTGCGTGTCCCACATATAAAATTGGTTTAACTAACCAGTATCTACTGAACCAAAGTCTGACTGACATAAACAAAAAGTTATATCCTCCTCTCTTTCACATAGATTTTATGCTGCACTCATCGCTATGCTGCTGCCAGCACCGTGTCAGTGATGCATATATGAATCAGTACAAACCATTCACAAGTTCTATATTTAAAAGGCTCCGGATGTAGCAGTTCTTCCAGCCTCGTCAGATGTTCGGAGGCGGGTAGGCGTGAAGGGAGGAGAGGGGAAAGGAGTGTTCCGCTTCAAATTCCCACCAGTTTGTTTTGACATCTCCCTTGTACCGAAGTGGCTGGAGCTCACTCAGTGGCTTGCAGAGAGACGTGTGTTGCCAATCTGATACGATGACTCTGCATACACCGCCAAAAATTGTAGTGGATTTTTCATCTCGGATCACAAAGCAAGCTCATGTTTAATTTGGTAGCTACTATCATCCCACCTTTTTTGTGAGACATTGCTGCTTTTCATGTGTATCCCTTTTTTATACAAGCAAATGACAGGCATTTTTATTTCATATACTTTGCTCAATTATATAAGATTGTCACAAGTATGTAGAAGATGGGGAGAAAGTGAGCTGTTCTGGTGAGACAGCTGACAAAGGAGCAACTCCAGCTCCCCGTACGCTCTGGACTCCGCAGAAAGCCCTTCTGTTATTTTCCTGATTCACACTCTATGAAGAAAATAAAAAATGTGGCAATGGGGAAGGGGAGGAACTCACAAAGGTGGAGGTAAGGAAGCCAGGCAACAGAAGACTAAAATCTTGGCATTATTGCCCTCCATACCAGGGAAATATGGTGAGGATTTTGTTCAGATCTCCTCCCTCTCTGCCTTCATTTTCGATTTCTACGGCGTAGCACTCTTGCTTGTCCTGAAGGCATCTGCCCTCCGAGAGTCGGTTCTGTTTTGCTTGTGCCGTTATTACAGGCTTGGTGTCTCATACATGATTGAGGCCTGACTCATAAATAAGAGCTACTATAAATTTAAACCACTGTCTTGTTTAATCCCCTTTTGCCCACATAGCGAGGAAACTGACTGGAATTTATTGCCTTGCGTATTCTCCCTGATTTATTCAGTCAGGAGCCTGCTTGCATTTTCCTCTATTTGACATTACTTTATATCTCGTAACGTAGTATATTTTCATTATATTTTAACACACCATGTGGTAAATGCAACCACACCGCAAAATTTTGGGATCTTTCTGCTTGCGCTGTTATTTCTCATGTACAGTTATATCCACTACATGATGAAGACCTGACTCATAAACAATAACGTAGGTCACTGCCTTATTTATTTCCCTGAGCACTGTGACCAAGGAACTAACGGCCTGGTAATATATTTGACATTTGTATCAGGATAGTACGATCTATGCCCCTGCACAGGAACGCAGGGCTCATCTGTTGACCCAAGCTGTTAGCGAGTGTAGGAATCTGCATTAAAACACCAAGAAAGTTGTGCTGACTCAATTCTGTAGGCACAGTCTGTTAATTCTGTGTGTGAGAACTGTGTGTCAACTTCTGCACAGGTAGAGAGGAAGAGTGAGAGACCTTCTGAGGAAATCTATGAGAATAGATAGCTAGGAGAAAGAATGAGGTGTGCAGTGTCACCAGTTCAGCAGGATAGGAACAAATCGAGGACATATAATCCGAGATGTCTGCTTCTATTTTTTCACATGCTTCCAAAATCAAAATTAGAGCTGTTCATTTTTTTAAAACTAAATGTTTTCTCTTCAAATTACTTTTTTAGAAGAATAAAATACCACAGCAAATTGATTTTCAGTGAAAGCAATTTTTTGAATGTATTATACTTCCCCACTGAACAAATCAATTTCTGTGCAAAAATCAAAAAGCTAAAATGAGATAGGGCAGGACAAGAAAAGTGGAGACCCACAATAATTATCAGGCTTTTAAAATTAATTTGTTAAAAGTTTAAAACAAAAGTTACTTTCTCCCTTTCTGTTTTAAGGGAGGGTTTCACAGAAAGACGTCACCAACAACTGCAGAGCCACAGTGTGAGAGAGAGGAGCGTTTTTCAAAATAGGCACCTTTGCAGCATGGACTTGGTAACCATTAAATCCAGGGATTAGAGCACAGGGAGGGAATATCATTGGGTGTAGCAGCGAACAATGCACAGCATTGGGGAATATTTTGGGAGAGGAGGTTTCAGAAGCCCAACAGCCTGACAAAGAAAGAAAAGCTCGAGCTCACAATAGCCAAGCAACCAGTACCAAGGTCATTCTGAAACTTTGTGGTGCACTGACACCATTACCAAGGTTAGTCCTGTATTCTCCCTGGATTCCCTATGGGCTTTCACCACAGGGCAGATAAAGCAAATGCCTCTTAAGGTTAATACCCAAAATGAAGCTACATGACAACATTTTGTAACTTGAAGTCTTATTTCCAGTCTTATAAGGGGTAGCTGGCTGCCATAGTACTGGCGGTAGTTCCTGCAGGTATCTGGAAAGAAAAATTGTTTTGATGATTCTGGAAAGGACAGCAAAGTTTGATCTGAGTTTAGAAGAATGTCAGTACTCATGCATAAAAAATATAAAGTTATGTGCTCTTTTCGTTTCTTTTTAACCATTTTGTAATCAACCTGTCCATCTCCTTTCTAAATGTTTTGCTCTGAATTGTTGGATGTGGTGTGTCTTGGATGGAGTTCATTTTCATCAGAGGAACCCTTATGGTGCTCTGTTCTGTATTTGTAACTAAAGCCGTCCTGATGATGTGCTCCAAGGGGACACTTTACACCATATAATGTCACGGTCAGCTACAGAAATGGAGTGAAGGGACATGTTGGGGAGATAGCAATTGCACGATGGCTGGCTGGACAGCAGTCCATTTGTGGGAGGTGGCGAGTGATTGCCTTTGCATAACTTTTCAATTATTTTTTTCTTCTTTCTTTGCTTATTAAGCTATGTCAAGCCATGAGTTTTCTTGCTTTTGCTTATCTGATTCTCTTCCTTGCCCTGCTGGAAGGGCTTAGGGGTAGTGTTAGCAAATAGTTATGTGGCGCTTAGCTGCATCACAGCTGCTTACCTGTTCCATCCCTTTTCTTTCTAATCTGGTTTTGAGGATTCCCTAAACATTTCAGGTCCAACTGGGGGTCAAAGACCGATCAGAAACTTAGTCTGCTTCTTGGTGATATCTTTAATTTTTATACTCCAGTCATGTTATTTTCAAATGAAGGATGAGAACTATTGTAATTTTTGGTGATTTTTTTCCTTTTGCTCTGTCATGACAATGGACTCAAAGACTTGAAGGAGACAGCATAAAAGACATGAAAGAGTTACTGAACCATTCTTTCAAGACGTGCTGTCAGCTCTTTCTCTTTTGCTCTGTCCTTATATCAATAAGTGGATGGAAACTGAAAAGGCTCCTAACTTGCCAGTCCACATGAAAATGTTCCTATACAGGAACTGTAAAAATTAAGATTAAATACTCCAGGACCACCCTGCATCCCTGCATAAGTGAGGTCCATGGTATCACAGAGAAACAAGAATGTCCCAGCTGTGCTGTTTTCTGAGAAGGGAGAGAGAAGTGCAGAAGTTGAGAAAGGAGAGAAAATATTTTGTGGCTTTTATGCCTGTCAAGTTCTGAAAAAAGATTTTGATTATGGTGTGCCAATTTTGTGGCTATTATCTACCTACATAAAATTGCAACTATTCTTAAACACTGTCTTTAGCCATTCTAGAACAAGAATTAAGAATGAATATGGAGAGGGCATGAAGATGTTGTGACTGTCCAATGCCCAATAGAAAAAGAATAGATACTCATTTTGGCCAAAATCCAGAGGATGAAATCCAGGAACAATCTCTATTGCTGAATAGATTTTTCCCTATTAAGTTTAAATTTATTTGTGACCATTAGCACTTAATTTTGTTGGGTTTTTTTCACTATAGTGATTATCCTTTTATCTCAAAAAATGCTTCACTATCATTTCCAGTGCAGCGATAGCTCCTGGAGTGTCCAGTGCTCATCAATCACAATCTCCCCTGCTGCTCAAATCAACACACACACACTACTCATGTCCCAGTCAATGTCTGGTCTTGCAGTTCTGGGAATAGTCTAGGCTTGGCTACCTCTTCATCAATAAACTCTGCTTATATGAACAAGATTAAAAATAATCTGAGTGATTAGAGAGATCTGAGAACTCTATATTTAAATAAATTATTTAAATTAAAAATTACTGAGTACCAAGCCAACAATCAAATACTTTTCTGTTTTCCAAAATATGAATAAAACAGAGGGGAAGGCAAAGAAAAGATTAAAACCAAAGGAAAAAATCAAAACAAACAACCAAACAAACAAACAATAGAGAGAGAAGAGAAAATGAAAAGATTCTACTTTTCCTGCTTTGAGAATAGCTTTCAAAAGAGTGGGCAATGTTTGAGTGACAGACACTTTTGTTAACACAAGGTACCTACATGCACTGACCTTTCAAAGCTAATGCAAAGGTGTTTGTAATCTTTACAGTCTGAGACCTTCCTAAGGATATGATTTGCAAAGTTGATATTTACAGACTTCAAAAACAATAAAAAGTGTTAGTGATTTTTAAAATAGAGATTCCACCACAGAGTCAATACTGTTTCTAAAGCATACAATTTGTGCATATTTATACTTGCTGTGATAGAATTAGCTTATTTGATACATGGATAGAATGGCCAAAAATCACAGCAGTGTTTCTTACGATATTTCCAGTCTTATCTATTAAAAGGGTAATTTCCTCCACATACTGGTAGCACAGCTTTATCTTATTACCCGTTGTCTGTCAGTAAAATTTAAAGAAAACAAAGAAACAGTATATGTAGTTTTACTAAGTTAACAATGGGTTAGATTCTGCTGCCTTTGTTAATAATATCAGGTAAAACCTCTTCCCTGGATTTTGCAAATATTTGTGGATGTAATTAACTTAAGCATACAATAAGTCACTCCAAAGTCAGTGCTTAATCAGTCTGAGAGACTTACAAAGGAAATTAGCATTTATGAAATACATTATAAATAGCCTAATTTGCACATAGGGATCCCTAGTAAAATATTTGGTTTATACATTTTGTATACCCTAAGAAATGGAGACGTATTTTGGCTGTCCTTTTCATTAAGTATATTTCTTTTCATGAAAAAAAAATTGCTAAGCTGTCTGGTAGCTTAGTATTTCACTTCTCACACATTTTGTTAAAGAAGAGCAAACCAGGCTGAAAGTATTTCCAAATATATTTATTAAAAAGTTTAACCCCACTTTAAAAAGTATTAATTATTCTAAATAAACTGTTTTCAATCCAATTCCATTTTATTAAAATAGCATTTAGGCCACACAATTTCCTTGTAAATAATTTATCATAATGAGACAAATTATTACATATATATGTTCTTTGTAAACCTATATAAAATTAAATGACAGTGCCTTAATCAGCGTGCCATTCAGTTTAAAATTCTAATTATTTATAATATTATGTATAATATTTAGCTAAATAAAAATCTGAAATATTTGAAAACTGACAGCTTTATAACTTTGCTTGTAATTGTGCAAATCAGCAGTTATGAACAAAAAGTTTCTCAAGATATATTGGTCTTGAAAACTTATCTCCACAACATATCCCATCAAGACAAGAAAGGCACTCTGGTACTCTAGGAAGATTTTGAAATTTACAACCATATTTTCAGGGTCACTACCCAGCAAAATAATTATTTAGCCAGGAGACCAAACTAGATGAAACAATGGTGCCTTTTACCTTATAATGAATCACAATATAATCTGAAGCAAGTGATTAAGCCCTTTATAGACATAAACTTTTTGTTTTTTACCCTGCTGGCTGAGTTGAGGTGGAACATTAGAACTACAATCATTGTTTCATGTTACTTTATTCTGAACCAATCTAACTTATGCTGACCCATAGGGCACAAAAGAAACATATTTCAGAAGTGCTAAACACTTTTTGAAAGAACAGCTTCTGACTTCATGTTTTAGATTATAATTTTTGAAGATATTTCCAAAAATATAAAATTGATATTTCCTCCCCTTTCGTTCAAAATATGCTTTTGATGAATCACTAATCAAAAATCATCTACCTTTTCATACATATACTTCCCCCCAGTTTTAAATAAGTATTCCCAATATATTAACACGGGAAACCGCAATGCGACCACTTACCTTTTTTATATACGATTATTTTAGGAGAGGTTACAGATTGCATTCACTGCAGAACTGCCTTACTCTTTTTATGGCTGCATGCCTCAGAGTTTTCACTGCTGTTATGGTTTGCTGAGACTCTTTCCTAGTGTTGTTCTTCTCTGTCCTAGCAGGGACACCAATGCCTACTGATAACGTTTTATCAGACTTAAATAGCTAAAGAAAAGTTAGTTTGGGAATCCAAGGTGAAAAAATGGACTACTTGGCAACAAGATAATTTTAAGAGAAAGGGTGGGTCATTTAATTACCACACAGCCAGCAGCAATGTAAAAGTCTGTTTATGCCAGTCTTAATAGAGAAAATTACTGCTTTTGAAATCCGAGGCAGACAGATATAAATTGACTTTTTAAGAACAAAAATATTCTCCTAAGCTTTACCTAAGAACTTAATATTCCAAGTACCACTTTATCTTTGGATATCCCTAAGATGAGACAGTCTTGGGTTGGGGATTTGAAAGGAAGAGTTTGAAATACCCCGTGCTCTGATGTTGATCACATTTATAAGCAAATTTAAAGCCTATTTTATTTCAGAGCAGCTTATTAAAGAGAATTGCTTACCCTGCCTATGCAAGTAATTGATGGAGTATGAATTACATGACAGTACAGGTACAATTCTTTATTGACAGTGCTGGGATGATTCTTTATGAACAGCCCTCATTCTTTATTAACATACACAGTAAAGAACAGAGGAATACACATCTGGGGGAGGTTTTGAAAAAGAGAGCAACAAATACTTCTGATGAATCAAACAAAATTAGAATTATATTGCAACTTATTACAGAATGCAGAATATTACAATAGTCACTTCCAAAAAAGAAGTTTGGAAAAATTTCCAATTTGGTACATTTGATATGATAGTACTTACGTAATTACAGTAGCAACTTTCCTTTCCAAAACATCCAATAACCTTGAACCTGGACCATAGGCATGGTATTGACATCTCTTCTGATGCATTGCCTTTGACCTTGTGTGTGTCTTCTTAGATTTGGAATTTGAATCCTTATAAAGGTTATAATATGGAATTCAAGTTGTCAGTCACCTATGTATCCATAAACGACAAGGTTTGTTTTTGGTGTTGGGGTTTTTTTTCAGAAATGTCTTTGTGTATCAAGGCTGACTTGAGAGTGTACTGGCCAAGGAAGGTAGATAATTCATTTTCATGTGCCTTTTCTGTGATTCTTGCCATCAAGATAAATCACTACAATATCTTAATCCTAATATCTGAAAAAAAATTACTAAATATGAAATGTGCAAAACTCATGAAGCCAAAGAAGCAGAATTAATATGTCATTTATCTATATTCAGTTGTGATCTCCATGTGACAGGGAGACATAATAACAGAATAACCTTGGCAAAAGATATGGGTGCACATGAGACACCAACATCCAAGGAGCAAGTAGTTTAACAAAGAGGAAAATACATCAATTTTCTTCATAAGTTAAGAAAGCAAACCACATCAAGCACCAGACATTCACCTTGCATTTTCTCTGTGGATTTTATTTGCAATATAGATATGGCTAAAGTATTACTATTGAGTGTTGGCCAAGCAATTTGTGAGCCTATAAACTTTGATTGATGGATGTTGGTAAGAACGGACCAAAAGATCTCCTACCTGAAGATGATGTACTGAGTGACTCATGATAGTTTACGATGATGTTTAAAACCTTAATAGTACTGCTTGTTTCTGTGTAAGAGGTGATTTTATTACTTGGACCAAAGGCCACTGACATTTTGGTTCCATAAAACATAAATATATCCATCAGAACAGCTTTACATTCAGAATATGAAAAGCAACATTTAGGGTTGTGCGCAAACACTGTTGAACTAAAGAAAAATAACTGTTTTCTCGTGAGGAACACCATGAGATCATGGAGAAATGGGAAGAAGTTATCAGTAGCAGAACTACGTCATGTAGTCTGTACATATATTTTACTCACACTCAAAAAGCATGGTGTGCCATGATTTACTGTGCATCATATTTTTTTTGAATTCTGATTAAAGACTGGGGGCTTAGGAAACTGATGTTTATAATGAGGAACTTATCAAGAACAGTGGCTTGAACTATGGCTGAGCAGAATTAAATTATTTCAAACAACATGTTGTGATTTTATCCTCTTCATTAAAGGGGCCAGTTACTTGAATTAAGTTCAGGTAGGAAGAGTCTGATAGATTTCCCAAGCAGTCTATAAAATCCTCTTATATTGAAATTGTAACTCCTAGCTGGGTATGCCACTAAGGTCCCATGAAGGTCACTTCTGATAGTTGGGGGGGTAAGCTGTTTAATTGTTGTAACCATTTCCAGATTTCAAAAAAATCTATAGTCCAAACTGCCAAAATTTCAAGTGGCAAATGGCATTCTTTCTAAAACTTAGTTTTCATGTCAAAGATTTGTCTCAGTTCACATGCAATTTGACACAAACGTTGTGTATTATAAGGATAAAAACAAACTTAATCAAAGCATTTTTTGTTGAAAGTTGTGAAAAGCATTTAGTTGTTGTACACAGTAACTGATATCCCACAAAACATGAGGGACGTAAAAGTCCTATTCAAGACAGGAGATTTAAAATATTTGGATAATTTTCCCACATACTTTCTTTTTTTTTCCTTCTTTTAACTTCATCTGTTTAAAAGACTTTATGTGTAAGAATGAGGGAATAAAATGTGTCTCACTAAAATAAATAAACTGGTGACTTGTATATATTCCTCAAGTGATACAACAAAGCGATCGACACTGGACTGCAAGCTATACAGTGTTGGTATTTTAAGTAGCTTCATACCAAAGAGAAATCAGTAACCAAATTTTAAAATCTGCTTCTGTGTGGAGGTGGAGAAATGAACAGAGGAAGCAGATAGTTTTTCTAACCAGAGAGTAACTGCCTTGTCTGTCATTTCTCACAGCAACTCAAAATGTTTCTAAACAAAACAAAGTTAACAAGGTTTTTTTAGAGACTTTGGAGTCACATATTAATATATTTGCTGTGGTTCAGTTTCTTAGTGTCCATGCCTCTCATTAGTAGAAAGGTTCACATGTAAAGTCACCACAGACATTTTGTGAATACAAAGATCTTCAGCCTTAGGTGTGCAAGATGCCCTCAAAATGAGTGATCCACCATAGTCATGGATAGCAGAAAGTGATTTAAATCTCTTTTAAGAAGAGAAAAAAAAAAAAAAAGCAGAATTTCTTCAGGTCTCAAACTGAAGTATATTTCCTCCCACTTGTAGTCTCCCCAGACTGAGAAATCTCTAATGTTTCCTTCATTGGTAGGAGCATCACAGGCAAAACACTGTATGTGTATGTATCTGTATTTCCAAAAAGAAAAATATCTATACATTTTCTTTAAGATTCTGTTAGAAGTTGTACAGACCTGAATTTGGAGACCTGCAGCAGTCCATGATACTAAAATTGTATGCCATGCTTTGAAAATGTACTCCTTCCGTTTTTGCAAATCAGTTTATATGCAGATACAGTTCTTTCCCAAGAAAGAAAACCATGTTCCTTTCTTTCACTGAAATATCACCAGCATACCCAGGTGCCACAGCAGTCATGAATAGTAATGTTGACAGATATGTGGACAGATTATATATAAACATGTACATCCGTAACTGTGTGAACAGTGAAGGCTGTGATTTAGTTTTCAATTCCACTAGCAGTGTCCCATCATTCCCATGAGAACCACTGATCACTCAGAGCTACATTTTGGGGTGATTGGTCCATTTTTGCAACATCTTGCTATTTTAGAAGTGCCAACAGCATCCCACTTTGTATAGCATGCCTGCAGTTCTTGCTGCATTCTGCTTGTAATGCTGGCCAAAGCTTGCTTGTTTTGATATCACTTGTGCTCAGTGGGCAGTCTAATCAGCCTGGTTGATGGCTCCCCTGATTCACATAGCTCCCACTGTGCTCAAGGTTGCAGTATATTAGTCTCAACACAAATATGAACTTAAAAGTATACACAAAGTATTTATTTAGACAGCACATGCAGAAGAATTCACACATTCCCTACTATAATTTTATGACTGCTATGTGTAATATTTAAACACAGAAATGGATATCTATGATATACAGAGTAACTAATTGATGAATTTAATTTTTATTGTTACAATATATTAGAATTATTTGTATAAAACAAAGGTGGAAATATTTTATAAACTGAGTTTATTACACTGAGTTCCTGAAATGAAAAGTGTTCCTTCCTTTTTAAAATACCAGTTTAAGTAGTCACAGTTCTACCTATTTAGTCCATGAAACATCAATTTTAAAATTGCTTCCAAGTTCCTGATCCTTTGAAATCCTTACTTTCAGGAGTCATTCAGTGTCCATTTGCTTTCCACAAATAAAAAAGAAAAGTGGGGAGGCTAGGTGGGCCTGTGGTTTCTGAGATATAGCATCTTGATGCAAAGTGACAATCAGCAGGGCATGTCACTGCAAAATTTTCTATATTGCAACATCAGGCAGTACTGATACCTCAAAAAATCTATAATATGAACCTTTCACAAATCAGAATTGTCTGCAATATGAGATTTTTTCAATAGACTGAAATTTCCTTAAAAACAGCACAGCCAATATTAAAAAAGATAAAGTAATTCACTACAATACACACCAAACAACATTATCATGTGTTTTACTGTATTCTTTTTACAGTAGTTCTGGACTATCTGATTTACTGAGCATAAACATGTATTTTGACTTCCTTCTAATTAACCTGCTCCACCTCATGGCTGCTGTCAATGTCACAGTGTAATTTTTGTAGGTATCTTTCAGACCAAATTGATTATTATGGCAGCTGAAGCGTATGGGGCTTGTTCCCAAAGCAGTTTCCACTGTGCGCACCTCTGAAGAACTGTACTGCAATCCCTCTGATCAAATACTGATCAAATTCCTTTTCCAGAATATCATCAGGACATTTTCTAGGGACTGAATGAATTCAGTTCTTCCTGGTCCCAGAGCATAAAACAAAGCCATAACAATGTATCTAGAACCAGGACCTCTGTTTTTGGTGAAAATGCCTTTGTTACAGAAAATGAAAAGGAAACAGATAAGGAAGTACAGACAGGTGATAAAAAGAACCTATGAAATATTACTCTGTACGAAAGTTTGCTGATATTTTTCAAATTCAATATCTGGAAAACTGTTCTGCTGTACTTATATCTACAGTAGATATTAACTGCATGCATAAAAGCTGTATTAAAATGGTGTTAAATTAGCAGGAGTTGGGAAGTGCACAATTTAAAATGACACGCTGCATTTTATGTGCATGACAACAAATGCCTTAGTTGTACACCAAATTATTTTCTTTTACATAAATTCTTGTATTTGCTCTCCTCCCCTTCATTCTTTTGTTTCTGTTCCTTTTCCCCCTTAACCAAATAATTCCTCCCTGGTGGAGTTCAGTAGGAATTGAAAGCTCCAGCTTGCATTAATTAAAAGTAGGAGTCTGTTTTATACACTAAACAGTATATAAAAAAATGAAACTACACTCAAAACATAGATGTTGTCTGCATGCAATAAAGATTCCCTCATTACTGTGATGAAATCATCTGTATCTGATCAAGATAAATTCTAATACCCTATGATAAATTCTTTCTCTCCTAGAAAAGAATACAAAAGACTTGATCTTTCTATTGGCATTTATCTTCTCTGATGTGGAGGAATAAGTCAAGTGCAATAGTCACCAGTGACTTATTATTTCTCTGCTCACAGGTGAAGATGAATGTCATAAGGGAGATAAGCCATCAGGTGCATATATTATATATATAACACTACATATGAATAAGGAGATATTAAACACACTATGAATATTTCCTTTTCCCTTTCTACATTTTTTTAACTCATCCTAAACTGTGGTTAAATAAAATTAGAAGATGCTGTACATTCATTTTGAAATGAAAATCTGCAAAGGCTTCAATATTTCCTTCAGTGCTACAGCCTGTCATCAGTGAAAAAGACATAGCCTCTGCTTCTGTTTGGCTGAGAATTGCTTGGCAGAGGCACTAGACTGGGACGGCACGCAATGGGCAGAGACTGATGCACAGGATGTTCCACCCAAATATAAGGAAGAACTTCATTACTGTGCAGGTGACTGAGCACTGGAACAGGTTGCCCAGAGAGCGTGTGGAGTCTCCGTCACTGGGGATCTTAAAGAACCTTCTGGATGCAATCCTGTGCCATGTACTCTAGGGTGACCCTGTTTGAGCACAGAGGTTGGACCAGATGATTCACTGTGGTCCCTTCCAACCTGACCCTTTCTGTGATTCTCTGAAATTTATCTGCTTCCTCTGTTGAAGATTACTCTTCTATTCTTCGATACTTATCTTTCCGTGACTCAGTGTTACATCTAGTAAATATGATATTCATAACTCTTTCCTCTTTGGGGGCTGTACAAGCATGTGGAAGAAAATGAGGTCAAATAGCATTTTATCAGAAGCTGTGTGCTCGCCTTGAAAGCATATCCGTTATTTGACTGACATTTTAAAATGTGTCTAGAGTTATAAAATTGCTACACCTAAAAAAATCTCTAATAGTTCAGAAAAAACCCAAATTTACCGTACTTGTCTCTAAAAGTAGCTAATTGCAGAAGTCTAGAAAAGAGCATCAGAATAAAGGAGTCTCAGTATTTTCTACCAAGGAAAGAGTTCTGGCTGTAAAGAACAGTGATGGATATTCTTGAAGATGCCAGACTCAAATTCATCCTGCAACCCTCTCAGCTCCTGCTGTAAGCTCCTGCCCCCAGCAGTCAGGGAAGGCAGATGTCAGGGTTTGGCTGCCGACACCAGTCGTTCAGCTCCAGTGTGGCCTGGCTGTGCCACTTGCCTCAGGCTGCTGAGAAAGGGCTGTAAGGAAGCCTCCAGAGAGGTGAGAAGGGCAACATTGCAAAGAGAGGTAGGTTGTTGAGACAAAATCCTGCAGGGAAAAAAAATAATAAAAAGACGTGGGGAGGCTGTATGGGTCTATAAATGTCACCCACAACCTAGGTCTAAAGGCAGCAGTCTGTAACTTGCTTTCTGGTGTTTTATTACATTTCATCATTTGCCCAGGTTAACCACTGCGTACAAGTTCTTTCTAGTAGCAGAAACAAAATAAATTCCAGAAGCAAAACTAAACATCCTGTCTCTTTAGATGAGCTACACGTGTCCTAAACCAAAAAATGACAAATTCAATCTTCTCAGTAGCTTGATAGACAGACATGTATAATACAGGCTAGTAAAAAGTAATGTGTTGCACATGAACTGTGATAAGTATATGTATTGTAAATGTATTGCAACTTATAAAAATGTACTTGCTTTAATGATTTTAAAGCAACAAAATATTTGATATCTGAGACATATCATATTGGTGAAAACCACATAATATTTCATATAATCAACAAATAATCCCTTCAGCCTGCAAAAATTTAAAAATGATTATCAACATATAGGTATATTCCAAAATATATATGTCAAAGAAGATTGAATGAAGATATTTATTTGAGCTACTCATCTGAACTTTGGGTCATTAATTTTTTGAAACTGCCAGAGATTAATAAATAAGACAAAATCTATCTAAATATAAGTTATAATGATTTATCCAAAGTTTACAGCAAAGGAGAAGGAAAATGTGGCATGTCCTGCACTTTGCGTAGTTACAGGGAGTACTTTGAAAGGATATCGTGGAGTAACATTGTGTAATGTGAACCTCCCTGGAGACTGCCAGTAAATCAGAGCTGTGCACAGAAGACAGTGTTCTTCCTTGTTGCATTCCTGTATTTCAGAATATAGCTTTATTATATCTGGTAAACATGAAATTATTTTCAGAACATCATTTAGTGTGAAAGATAGATACACATGCTTTGTAATACATAAAGGTACAGTTTAAGTGAAAATCTGGCAGCATTCATTTATTTGGAGTCAGGGTATTGTCCTGTAATAAAACATTAGAAAATTACAGCTGGCTTAAACAAGGCATTAAATGAAATTCATATCTTTGTACACATCAATAATTTTTAAGATACTCCATGCACCTAGTCAGAATGAATGCAGGGATTGTTGGCCAACATTTTCCTAAACCATTTTGATAACATTCAGGTTGCATATCTAATACGCACACTACTGAGTGAGGCACCCATGAGGCTGACTACTCTGATCTAAGTCTTTCAAAACAAGAAAGTCATCTGACTGTCAGCAATTCATAGACTTTTTATGTTTTAAATCCACAGTCATCATTATCTTGTGACACAAAGCATAAATTTGCACCCAATAATTGTTGCATCAGAACTCTACATTTGGATGAACTATCTCTTCCTAAAGGCCACGTTACCTTGATTTAAAGCTATTGCTTGAAATGGTTGACACTGTCAACCGTATCCATTGGCAATACATGCAAATAGTTAATGACCCTTAGTGCTAAAAAATCTAGTGTTTATTTCTATTCACAACATAACTGGCCTAAGCTTCCAGCCACGGAAATCTCATTTCCTCTCTGCTAGAAACAAGGGATCTCTCTGATTGGAAATCTCCTCTAACTCTAGATTCTGACAGGACAAAATCACCTTTGCACACTTATTCAGTACTGTTTTTTAATTCCCAATGAAAAAAGCTTCTATAGGTCAGAAGTCTCAGTATTTGAGCCACAGAAGAAGAACAGGTTAACACTGCCTGATGAAGCTAGAACAGATTTTGTCCCAAATATTCTCTTTCCATTGGAGCAGTTGCTGGATGGCAGTAAGCTGCCTCGGAAGCCAAGTCGTGTAACCTGTGGCTGTTCCAAAAAGGATGTTTTCCAATGCAGTGGCTGAGGCACACCAAAATGCAATAGTAAGCAATATACAGACTACAATAACCTACATCTAGGAAAGCAAGCTAGATGATTAAACTCTAGTATGTTATAATGTCTTTTAGAAGGAAAACAAATCCTGAATTTTGTTCAATTTGACAACTTTAAGAAAAGATTTATGTTTCCAGATTTTCTTCTCCAATTTCTTTTTTCAAATACTGACATGAATGGCAGCTTCCTCTCTTCTATGACTCATGCATCAAGTTTATTTAAAAGCAAATAAACTCAGGAAAACACACTTTACCCATCTCTTGTCCCCACACAATTTTCACTTTTTTTTTTGCATCAGACCAAAAGATGTTTGGTCTTGTGATACAGGGGTGAGTTGGGTAGAATAAAAACTGGTAAAATCCATACAAACAAAAATCCAAAATATTTTGCAGGCTTTCTATTTGCAGCTGATTATCTCAGTTATTAGTGTACAAGAGAACTGTTAGAATGAGCCATGAGACTCCAGTGTCTACTGAAGAGAAGGAAATAGTCCTTTTACCTCATTAGGTTTTAGATTAGGCATTAAGTCAATAAGATGGCATTGCCCAGATTTCTGCATAAGAGTAATATTGTAACTCCTTCGACTGCAGCAATCGGGGAAGCCAATGGGAAGGATTTTTGTATTATGACAACAGTACAGCTCATCATTTGTCACAGAACTATGTAATTGCCAGCAACTGAAACCCCTTCACCATATGTTTTAAAGACATGTTCATTAAACTCACTCTTTCTTTGCATTCTTAAGTGTTAGAAATAAATAGGATAATAACACAAGATTCACAGGAGTTAATATTGAAAGAACAGGTATGCATGAAATATGGTATTTAAGCATATAGTTTTATTTTTGGTGAGGAAAAACATCCTTTTCTTATCCGTTGTGCAGTCATGGCTTCGTTGATAAATTTCATTTACAAAATAAAAATTTCTGTAATTTTCTTTTCCAAATTGAAAAATTCATGCTTTGCTTTACACCCTCCTCAAATATTATTTTATGGGAAAATGATGGTACCTGAGATCCTCCTTTACCCTCGCAGTAGTGAGTTCTGAATAGCTACAGGTGCTCAAATCAAATGCTGCAAGGAAATGCAGTGCCATCTACTCCATGTTAAAAATCTTCTATAGAAAATTGCAGAAAAACATGAAGTAAAACAGGTAGGTTATACATCCCTTGAAAACAAGGTTTATAACGAAAATGCTGAAAGACATTAAATTATATCAGCAATAGTTGGCACCACAGTAATAAAACAATTAAATGAAAAGAAAAAAAAGATGTCTATTCTTCACAAAGGTTTGTGGATTTCAGGGGAAAGCTATGTGCAGACTCAACATAAAGATGGATGTTAATAATTCGTTATGATGCTTAGACATCAATTGCAGAAAATCTCAGAAATTCAACTTGCACTCATACTGTGAAAGATTCAGAAAGTAGAATCACAGTGCTGCATCTTGCACTGGTATTTCCCTCTCCTTTCCTCATGATAAAGTCACACATTTGAATCTTCCTCATGCCTAAGATTCAGTGGCCAGATCAGTCAGCACAATTATTGTGCAAACAGCAGCCTTCAGTCTGCATCAAAACAAACACAATGCCCAACTACAAATAAATAGTTAATGGAACCCCCTCTCCCACTGTCTGACACTCAGGTAAGATTCCCAACCACTTGTGACAAAATGTCTTTTCCCTATTGGACAGAAAAGGGATTGATGGGCACTGCTAGAACAGTGGGGCCAAGTGCAGCCTTCGCCCTAGAGGGGACCTGCAAGCTAAGAGCCAGTAAGGTACACAAAACAGCAAATCATTTTCATATTTAAAGGATATTCACATACACAGGTATGTTAGCACTCTTCTTGCATCCTCCAACCTAGATTAAAAATTAAAGCCATGACTTTAGACTTCTCCTGTTAAACATTTTCTATTTATTTAGTGGGCAACAAAAGCTAAAGATACTTCACTTTTCCGGTCTTGCTTTTCAAATTTCTATTTCCTCTTCTCTTTCCTTCCACCTGTTTTTTCCTCTCCTTCTGTTTTTTTGGCAGCAGTGTATTTGATTCGACCAGTCAAATACCCACTGAGGTCTGTTTGCAATCCCCAAGCAATAGCAATTTATAGATGAAACTGGCCACTTATGTATTCCTGTCTCCAAATAATGAACCAGGTTTTCCTCAAATAGCTTCAGTTGGTAATCCTTTCATGTCTATTCTGCTCCTGAGCCATTTCTGTAGAGCATTGTCTACTGGGAAAGGGATGCAAAGTGAAAAGGAGCAACTGCGTGCATCTGTGTGTGTTCTTTCTCCATGCCTATAAAACCCAACCCAAACTGTCAAGGTGACAATCCAAAACGATAATCAAAACCACTTTTTACATTCCATCTTGTAATTGCCGCAGGCAAGTTTTAAAGGAGATGCTAACAAATCCCAAAGAATACCAGGTATTAAATATTTGATACAGCTAGAAATGTATACAATAGACATCAAACTTATGTTGTATATCTCTGTAATTTCTATACCATAGTTAAACAACCATATTTCAATAACAAATTCTTAGGTGGGTATTTGGAAATCTACATTAAAATATGTTTACATTTTAGAAAAAGCTCTGTTGTTTCTACATGAATTTACAACAACAACAACAAAAAGAGATTTTGCTTGGGAATATTATCTCCCATAGACATACTACGAAAAAATATTTTCAAGGGTGCCTTTCTAGCTGTTTGCATCTTTACAAGTATTTCCTTTAAAGCAATCTTACATTCATACTACAGCCTGATTTAAAAATTGTAAGACTGCTGATTTACAAAATAGTTTACACTCATGCCTACAGTCTGCATTTTAAATTTTTCCAGGACTTAGGTATTAAAATTCAGTTCATTTTTACAGTGTCCTTCATAGGGAGCATTGAGAAGGCTGCATAGAAAAAAGGGATCTTATGAGTAAAAGGGAAAGGAAAACTAAGAAAAAGGTGTAAACTGAGGTTACTCTGCTTGAGAGAGTAAGATAAATACAGTGTGCTGGTTTCAGCTGAGGTAGAGTAAATTTTCTTCACAGTGGCTGGTATGGGGCTGTGTTTTGGATTTGTGCTGAACACAGGGTTTATCATATAGAGATGTTTATGTTGTTGCTGGGCAGGGCTTACACAGAACCAAGGCCTTTTCTGCTTTTCGTACTGCCATGCTGGGGAGGAGACTGGGGTTGATTGGGAGGCTGGGAGAAGACACAGCCCGGACAGGTGACCCCAACTGACCAAAGGAAAGTTTCCGACTGTATGACATCATGCTCAGTATGCATGGGAAGAAGAAGGAAGAAGGGGTGAATGTTTGGAGTGAGGTGTTTATCTTCCCAAGTCACCATTAGGCATGATGAGGCCCTGACTCCTGAATATGGCCGAACATCTGCCTGCCCATGGGAAACAGTGAATTAATTCCTTGTTTGGCTTTGCTTGTGTGCATGGCTTTTGCTTTTCCTATAAAACTGTCTTTATCTCAAACCATAAGTTCTCTTTCTGGCTTTTACCCTTCTGATTCTCTCCCCAGTCCTGCTGGTGGGAAAGTGAGCAAATGGTTGCATGGGACTTGGCTGCTGGCTGGGGTTAAACCATGACATACAGCAAGCCAGTAGAAAGAGTGACCTTCCCCTCAGTCTGCATTGTCAAAGAGAGGAGAAAAAGAATGGACTTTAATAAGACTTGGTCACAAAGTAGGCTGATGGTAAACAAATGCAAAAGAATGCTGTGTTTAGAAAAAGTAGGTGAGTGAATGTGTGATCCACTTAACACGTGTTAGCTGAGCCATGCTAACTGCATTGTATGTGTTTAGCTCAGAATAAGTGTAAGGCAATTTGACCTGGTTCTTATATCTAATTGTATGTTGTATCAAAGTAGTTCGCTTTTGTTGGGGGCAAACAGAAGATGTATGAGCAGATACTAGGAAAGTAATTTCCACATAACTTTAGACTACTGCAGTGTGGAAATCTTCGTCTCAGCTATTTCTTCTAGACACTCTTCATAATCAATGGAGAGAAACAGGCATTTGGGGAACATGTTTCATCTGATATATGTTAGATGTCTACTGCAGAACGTAATCTAAGAGTGACAAATTTTTTTCAGTGACTACAGAGAAAGTCAAGATGACTACTTCAGATGTAGTCATTTACTCTGGCTCAGACAAGTCCCCCTAATGAGCAACAGATGTAAGGTACCTTGTTACACTGCAGTAACTTAATCATGAACCTAAAATCCTGGAATTAACAGCCAGGGGTGGGGTCCTGCTAGGACAGAAAATGCTCTCCAAAAACAGAATTACCTCTGCATAATTTTATACTGTGCTTTTAAAGGAAACAACAGAGGGGAAACAAAAGAGAGACACAGAGAGGTGAGTGGCCCAAGGTCACTCAAAAGGTCATAGCCTGTATCTGATTTGGTGATTTACCATTGAACTGCACTGCTGCTAAATGAAAGTAGCAAAACATCATGAGGTAGGAGGAATGTTTCCTACTCATCCCCTCCACCCTCTAAGGATAGTGCAGTCTTTATTGAGTATTAAGTAGGTAGGAGTAAAAAATATCTGTAAACAATAAGCAGTTTCTCCCCTGTTGTGCAGTGTAAGGTTCACAAAGATGATCCTTGTATGACCCATTCACAGCACAATATCACAGCAGAATATCTGTATTAGGGAGTTTAAAGCCACTAAGCTTCAAAGTAGAAGCCTTCCGGGATGGCAACTTTACCCACATGTAGCACCCTTGGCAGCAAATATGTAACTATTAGACTTAAGTGACAAATGTAATGGACTGGAAGCAACTGAAAAGTCTAGGCAACTAAAAGTTATTTTAAATAATCCAGAGTTCAGACCCATGTGCCAGCAAGAAGGGGTCACTTCCAAACTGTAACCAGCACATCCCTGTTCTGATTCTCTGGAATGTCCCTGGGATTTGGATTAAGATTTCCATGTTTGCAGATGCCTTGTCTCTTACAGTTGACTATGGCCTTTTAAGATCTTTTTTCAGCACCGTGATTTTCCAGTGCTGAACATAGCCTGTGGAGCAGAGTTGTGATATGTTCTTGCTAGTACAGCACTTGCGAGGGAAAGCAACTGTGTTCTGCAGTAACTGCAGGCTTCAAGGATTCTTCACACTTTGAATCTGATAGAGTGCAATGTAGTAGACAAGCCTGAAGGGATTCTCAGTTATGGATCACCGTAACAAAGTCTGCGTTTAAGAAGAAAATGCACCAGCTGAGATGATAAAACAAAATGTTTCTAGTCACTGCTATCTGAAGGACAGAATAGTCTGATATGAACTGAGATTCTGAACTGGCATGTCATCTTTAGCTCAGGGAGAGAATAGACTTCATCAGTTCCTAAAAATGCTGCCTTCCACATTTCAGGATCACAGCTGTCTTCCACTTAAGGAGCCCGCCCCAAGACTGAACGAACAAAGCAATAACTGTTATCACCCCCTTGAAAACATCTCCACTGTCTGAGCTGACTTCATGGCATTGCTGATAGGCTTACCAGCAGCATGGAAGGGAGGCTACAGAAGCACAGGGCACAACAAGGCTAAGCTTTGAGAGAGGCCCCAGCAGGTCAAGCAGCAGAAGGGATCAGGGAAAAAATGTTTGCTGGGTTGCCCCATCACAAACTGAACTACCGCCTCAGGCAACAGGTACAGGTTTTATAATGACCCACCGGATACAAGGGTGCTCAGGGAACTGGCCAGATTTGGCCACACAACAGGCCATTCTTACATTTTTATATGAGCATCACAAAGATGGTTGGGTAGAGTGTGATTAGGTCAAACACAACACTGGAGATTGGGTTTTTCTTTTAAAGAAAGGCTTTATAGAAAAGGGTTCCTGTGAAAATCAAACACTCTTAGTAAATATAAATACTATGAAAATATATGTATTTCCTGGCATTTCCATGACATTGGAAGTTACTTTAATATTCTATTACTGATATTTAATAATTAATATCTTCTTGGTTTAGTTTTGATAAGGTTGAGTTGGCCACAGGCTGTAGAGTGGAGGTACCTACAGCAACAGTAGGAGGAAGAAATGTCCTCCAAAAAGCTGCCTGAGAGAAGTTCCCAGATCCCAGTTTCCTGCCACCTGAAGAGAAAAATCCAGAATTAAATGTTTTATTTTATTTTCTTGCAGTGGCAGCCCATTCATTTAGAACCAAATGAAGAAGGAAATTATATATGTGAATACAAGGCTTCCTGGAGAGTTTTAAAATGTATTTTTAAAATTTGTATCACTGTTGTACATTATGCTTTGTTGTCAGCCACTGATATGAATTGTATCTGCAGTCCAAGAGGGTGGAGTATGACAGGCAGTGAAGTAGCATTTTAATTAACAAAAAAAAAAAAAAAAAAAGAGTCCCCTGAAAAGTGTTATAATATGTCCTGCTCAATAAAAAGCCACAGAAGGAAATTAACTCTGGTTACACATATTCTTTCTCTACAGTTCCTTATGCTCAAGAAATGAATCCTGTTTCATAAAGATGAACTGGTTACTGGAAGAAAGGAACATAGGGAAACTGTCCCATTATATTACCATTTTTAAAGAGTTAGGCTACAGTATCACCTAGATATCTCAGTGGTTATCCGATAATGTCATGTGAAAGCTATCACAGAGGTAGGTACATGTGCAGACATATAGGAATTTTTCCTTAGATTGCTCCACCGATATTCTCTCCTCTAACAAAAACAAGGATGTGCACACACACAAACAGAACTTAGGGGTCAAACTAATATGAAATATTTTCCTGCAGTAATAAGAGCTTGACTAAGACCTTCATTCTTTCAAGTGTGTTAGATTTCAGGAGCAGAAAAGACCTTTAGTTTGTGTTGTCTCTCTCCTACATAGCAGAAGCTTTCATGCAGTTGCTTCATGTGTTGACCCTTGATTTTGCCTTTCAGAGTAAACAATAAGATTGCCTTCTGAGGAAAAAAAAAGAATGGAATATAGATGCTAGAGATAATTATGTTTGATGCTCCACATCTTCCTCATACTCAATATTAAGTCTTTTATATGTTCTGACACATCAACAGACAAGAGACAGGGAAAACCCGATATGGCTAGTTTACTGTGAACCTTAAAAAGGGCTTAAGAAAAGACTATTCTGTTTCTTTCTACTATACCTGGTTTTGTATTTGTTCCCATCCATATTTGTTTCCATGCTTTGATGAAGTTCTTTGAAATCCAGCTGTATGGTCCCAGTTTCTCAGATTATTGCATTGTGACTTCTTTGATTTAGAAGAACTCTCCCTTCTTTTCAAAGGTGTCCTTTCCATACAGGAACAAGTGTGACGTGATGGACATGAACCCAACCCTCTCCCAGACTTCTGACCATTCTTTGATACTGAGCCGATTTGATGATTTCAGTTTCTACCAAGAGAAAGAGATCACATCTGGGTAATTGGTGATCTGAAGCCCTGATCTGTTTGTTGCTGATGGACAAGAGAGTCCATCAGTACTGACTTGTACTGAAGGCAGGTACTGATAATACAGTTATTTTGATCGGAGTGTATTAGGTATTCTATAAATATCATCTGATTTTGCTAATAAAAGGTTCTTTAGTGTGGATTTCACTGGTGCCAGAACCTCTTCCTGGCACCTTATCCGTCTGGCCTTGCTTGCCCTTGGCCTGGCAAGTGCCAAGTGGTTGTTGGTTCAACACATTGCCATGTTCTCTGATTGGCTGAAAGTGTGGGTAATTTCTCCTTTTCTGCTGGACTTAGACAACAAATAAAAGACAATTACCTGGGCTTGCTGGGTTTGCATCATCTCCCTTATCACTGGAATATTAGAAATGAACATTAGAAATAAGCATGTTTTTAGGAGAAGTGGAACTACTGTTTGCTTATTTGAAAGTCTGCTTTGGTGTTCCATGTTTTCGAACCACTTTCAAATTTGATGCTAACTTCAAAGAAAGGGAATTTGATGCTTTTCCACAAGTTCTATTATATTTCAAAATAATCTACATACTGCTCATCTAGAGGAAATGTTACCTTTTTAAAAACAAATATGACCTCTAGAGGGGAAAATTATTTCAAAAAGCAGACATAACTCAAAGTCTGACTTTGTCATGCATCTGAATTCTGTCCATATCCCAGTTAATTAACTTTTATTTTATTCAACAGGGCTAAAGGAACCCTTACAGCAAAGGCAGTTACAGTAATGGTACAAGTCCAGAAACAAAAATTACTTTTCACTAATCTGATATTCTGACTTTTTCATGTAACTCACATTGAGGCTGCTGTAAGTTTCAAAGCCATCAGAAGTACAATCCAGGATCTTGCAGGAAGAAAGAATAGATAGCCACCAGAGGTGAGAGCTGTGTGCAGTAGGCCATGTAGTCATAATGCTGGTTTACTGCAGCATTCACTGTAGCAAGTCCTCGGTCTACCAGCAGAACACAGACATATAATCCCATGAAGTATGAGCAAGAGAGTATCATGTAAACTCACTCAGCCAATAATTTTGTCTGGGATATAAAAGACACAGTGACTTATGTTGGAGTTACATAGTGCTGACAAGAGGTGATAGTGATGCTTAGCAATAATAATATTGCTAATTACATTGCTATAATAGAGATATAATAAATAAAGCTATTAGTTCTTCTGTAGCATAACACATCCTTATGGCATTGTAAACACAGCTAATATAGCTGGCAAGCCTTGGTTCTAAAGCATGACAGCATGTTAGAAAGTCAGTCTGTAGCCAAATTAAAAAAAAAGGTCCAAAAATCCCTTTGATCTGCTACCATAAAGCTTCTCTAGCTTTGCATAACATTTTCTAAGAAAGTCTCACTGACTGTACCTATATGATGCAAGTGAATAAGATTTTGCTAGTCCTTGTTCTTGTTGGGGACTTCAATTTATCAGATGTCTGTAGGAAATACAATGCAGCAGAGAGGAAATAGACCAGGAGGTTCCTGGAGTGCATGGAAGATAACATCCTGACGGAGCTGGTGAGTGAGGCAGCTAGGAAGGGTGCCCTGCTGGACCTTTTTGTGAGCAGAGAAAGACTTGTGGCCGATGTGACAGTTGCAGGCTGTCTTGGGCACAGCAATCACAAAATTATAGAATTTTCCATTCTCAGAGAAATAAGAAGATGCGATCAGACAAAAAAAATGTTTCCATAAATACATTAGCAACATAAGGAGAGCTAAGGAGAATCCCTGTTTCCTACTGGATGAGGGGGGAAACATAATGATAAAGAATGAGTAAAAGGCTGAAGACCTTAATGCTTTTTTGTCTCAGTCTTTAGTACCCTGACCAGTTCTCCAAGTACCCTGCCCCCTGAGCTGGAAGATAGATATGGGGAGCAGAATGCAGCCCCCTTAATCCAAGGCTAAATGGCGAGTGACCTGCTGCACCACTTAGACATACACAAAACTATGGGACCAGTTGGAATCCACACAAGAATACTGATGGAGAAGGTGGAAGAGCTTTTCAAGCCACTCTCCATCATTCACCAGAAGTCTTGGCTAACCAGTCTCAGTTGACTGGAGGTTAGCAAATATGACACCCATCTACAAGCAGGGCTGGGAAAAAGGATCTGGGGAACTACAGGCCAGTCAACCTGATCTCAGTTCTGGGGAAGCCTTGGAGCAGATCATCCTGACTGCCATCATGCAGCACATACAGTACAACCAGGGGATCAGACCCAGCCATCAGGCATTTGTGAAAGGCAAGTCCTGCTTGACCAATCTGATCTCCTTCTATGACAAGGTGATCCAGTTAGTGGATGAGGGAAAGGCTGTGGTATTTGACACTGTCTTCCACAGTATTTTCCTGGAGAAACGGACTGCTCATGGATTGGATGGGAACATTTTTCACTGGGCAAAACCTGGTTGGACAGTTGGGCCCAGAAAGTGGTGTTGAATGGAGTTAGATCCAGCTGGTGGCTGGTCACGAGTGGTGTCACCCAGAGCTCAGTGTAGGGGCCAATCCTGTTTAATATCTTCAACAATGTTCCGGGTGAGGAGATCAAGTGCTCCCTCAGTCGGTTTTCAAGTGACACCAGGTTGGGTGGGAGTGTTGACCAGCTGGAGGGCTGGAAGGCACTGCAGAGGGATCTGGACAGGCTGGACCAATGATCTGAGGACAATTGCATGGGGCTCAACTAGTCAAAATGACAGGTCCTGCACTTGGGTACCAACAAACCCATGCAATGCTACAGGCTGGGGGAGGAGTGTCTGGAAAGCTGGAGTGTCAAAAAAAGATCTGGGGATGTTGGTCTACAGCAGCTGAACATGATCCAGCTGTGTCCAGGTGGCCAAGAAGGCCAATGGCATCCTGGCTTCTATCAGCAATAGTGTGGCCAGCAGGACCAGGGCAGTGATTGTCCCCCTGTACCCAGCACTGGTGAGGCCACCCCTCGAGTGCTGTGCCCAGTTCTGGGCCCCTCACTGCAAGAAAGACACTGAGGTGCTGGAGCGTGTCTAGAGAAGGGGAACGGAGCTGGGGAACTTTTATGAGGAGCATCTGAGGAAGCTGGGGTTATTTAGCCTAGACAAGAGGAGGCTCAGGGGAGACCTTATCACTCTCTACAACTCCCTGAGGTTGTAGTGAGGTTGGGTTGATTTCTTCCCCCAAGTAACCAGATTAGAGGAAATGGCCTCACGTTGTTCCAGGAGACATTTAGGTTGGACATTAGTAAAAATTTCTTCATAGAAAGGGTTGTCAAGCCTCCAAAGAATGGGCTGCCCAGGGAAGTGGTGGAGTCACCATTCCTGGATGTGTTTAAAAGATGTGTAGATATGGCACCTGGGGACATGGCTTAGTGATGGACTCGTCAGTGCTGGATTAACAATTGGACTCAGTGACATTAAGGGTCTTTTTTGACTTAGATGATTCTATGATTCTATTCTACGATTCTGTGATTTTATGATTTATAAAAGTATTCATTTGTAGGCTTCAGCAATACTTCTGGTGATATTTTAGGAGGGAAAGAAAATCAAAAAGCCAAAACCTGTACAAATTAAGGGAAACCAGTTAACGTGTCAGTTGTATTTTAAGAGTATTGGTTTCATTTTGGGAGTCTTTTAAATACTTATATTTTTTTAAACATATTGAAGACAGTTTACAAAAGCTCCTAGCATGTGTATTTAATGACCCGCATTTGTAATCAAACATGCAATCATTTATAGCGAGGATGCTGCAATTGCCAACTGTTACTGGCTAGTTTTCTGAAGGTAGAAAATAGAACCAGTTTTCTCTCTACTGCCTGTCAAGAAGTTATACTTCTCTGTTGTTTGCACATATAAACCTAAATTTTAACCACAGCATGCTTTGACCTAGGTAATTAGTTAGCAAACAGACTTGTGTAACCTTATGTCTGTGCTCCTCCTCAGTATATCCATGCACGCTCAGTGAAATTGCTTCAGGCCACATTTCGGAGTTGCACTCCTCATCAGCTGCATCCCCGGCACTGTTTGGAAATAAGCAACACTTCTGTAGGGGTAATCCCCTTTCTGTTCTACAATCCAGTGCACGCTGGTCACCTCAATGAGGAAGAACTGCCAACTGTTTTCCTAGCTATTGCTAGTGCCATCTTCTCTGGTATTCACTTGGTCAAATATTCCACACTTTTTAAGCACGTGTAAAGGATTACAGAAACCCCTATGTGCATCTCCAGAGAGCAGCCAGAAAGGGTTAAACAAAATCAACCCTGACAACACTAGAAACAGTTCTCTCAGTGTGTGTTGGTTCACTGCTCCACAGGGCATAGCAGATGTTGTGTCTGGTAGTAAGAAGGGCCCAGGAGGTGTGAGCTGTCAATCACTTTTTTTCCTAACTACAGGCTGTGCTATGGATATGAAGCACGACTAAAACAATCTGTCTCAGCTGGGGTGTGTGAGGTATCAATAACCCTTGGCAGAGGTGTCAAGAGCCTTGCTGGAATCAAACTACCCTGCTGACCAGCTGCTTAGCAAGTTAACAAGGCAGCATTCAGCACTCGCTGCCCTCCCAGCCCAACAATTAACACAACTGGAGCAGGGCTGCGCTGAAATGCAGGAGGAACCTCGCCACATCGCCCTTGCACAGGCGACAAAGAGATGCACAGTTCTTTATTCAGAAGCATCCGTAACAACATGCAAGGAGTGAGCGAAACTAGGGCAGAGAACGTTTTATTCTCAAATCAAATATGCAGATAAATATTAGCGATATGAGACAAATCTGAATGGACTGAGGAAAAATACATTTGTAAAGTATTTTCACTCGGGAGGCCAGCAGCTGTAGAGCAGTCAGGGTAAAAGAGCTCCAGTAAGGAATAAATTGTGCTGAGAAGCTAGAGTAAGGTAAATTTAAACAACAGCAGGAACAAACAATGTAATGAAAGAGTTCTGAGGCACTGGTAATCCAAACAAAAGCTGCGTAGCGTCTTGTTACAATCATCCACATGGCTGGTTAGAGCATTATAGAACAACCAGGTTGTAAAATGAACAGGCAACAGTCTGAAAGTCTTAAACATTTTGCACTCATGGGTCATGTACTACTCAGCCTCGTACCAGTATAAATTTGAAAATGATGCCATTAAAATCAATGGCTTCACAGTGGTTTAACAGGGAAGGATTGGGCCCATTTGTAGAGCATTATCCAATATTTCATTTTACAAACTGCTAACTCCAGCTTCTAGAGTTATTGTTTCTCCTGAGCCCCCAACACATTTTTTTGTTTTCTTTTGTTTTGAAAACTGAATTACTTTCAAGTCTTTTTGTATTCTATATTGCTTTATTTTGTGGTTTTGTTCTCAAGGGCATCAACCAGTGATTATATACAGTTCCATTCTGAAAAAAACCCCAAACATGCTGTACGGCAAAACATGAATATTATCTTTAAACAATTTAATGTTGTTTGTCTTTGCTTTGAAATTCAATAATGCCATCAGCCCATAAGACCTTTTAGAGCAGAGTATTTCACACAGTGAAAGCTGCTTTCTGCTACAAAAGCAGAGCAGCTGTGGCTCCTGCAGATACTCTTAAAGACAGATATAATAAAACACTGGGAGGGAGTAGGTCGACACAGGAGCATGAAATGGACGAGATGAAGCCCTTTGTCACAATCAAATAGGCTGTAAAGTTACTATAGTAACATACAGTATTAAGCTCCAGGTGGATTGACTTAATGTTGACTAAACAAAAAGAGGTTAACGAAAACCAAACCACTAATTATTACACTCTCTCTACCAAATGTTCGCCAGGATGCCGCTATTTTGATTTAACCAAGCTGCACAAAACACGGTGTGGGTTACTTTCTATTCTGATGAGCAGTTCCTTCATGAGAAAACCTGCAAAACAAAAACAAATTCAAAATTGTAAGAATTGTAAGGGGATGGGTTTGCTGTGCCTATGACAGGCACAAAAGCAAAATCCATGCAAAAGACCATGACAGAATTAAACTGTGTCAAACTGTGACAAATGCTTTTTTTTTTCCTCTCTCCAGGATCACCACTTGCCTAATGTGAGAAACGTGGAGAAGAAGGGGATGTTCAAACTCATCCTGACCTACCTGAACTAAAAGAATGATGGATGGAAAAGACACATACATTTAGAGACTTTGTTTTTATTTTCCCTATAAAAACTAGCCTGTGTATTTAAAAAGCTACCAGGAGATACTCTCTTAATTGCAAATTGTATCTTCAATAGGAAGCAGGATTTCATCTGGCTGGCTGTGTTTATTTCTAGTTATATTCTTTACTGTAGAAATAAGATGCCTGACAACTTATGAATAGAGTGCCTGTGGCTGCTTGTCCACTCTTCTCTTTTAGCCCTGTGTCAAGGAAAGCACCTTGACCTCTAGATAAATCCCACAGCATTAGAAAACTTCTCTTAGCTCAAACAGCCATTTCTTTCACTCCGTTTCAGTGTAGGAATTAAAGAATCTGAGGATTTAAGTGAAATTCCTAGTTTTATTCTGAAACTTCTGATGCTGTCAGAATTCACACCTTCTATCAGAACTGTAATTTCATGTGTCTCTGGTATAGTTAGTGAACTCCAAGCTGCTGCCCTATAAATCTTTAAAGGTTGCTATTCAGAGAGGGAAAGAGATCATACTGGTTCAAATTGAGTAAAAGAGAGTGGGTCTTTCTTGGATAAAAAGTAGTAAATACAAATCAGAAACCCATTTGGATAGTCACTGCAAAATTGTCAAAAACCTCTCATCTGTGCCATAAACTTAGTCTCAATAAGACTTCAATTAACTCCACAAGGAGGTAACTCCACTCTCTTCAAGGAGAAAACATGCTAATTGCATTCAGGACACAAAGTGTAGCCTTGGCCAGTTAGAATTAAAAAAAAAAATCCAAGAAAAAGACAAAAGATATTTTAATTATCAAAATGATGAGATGGTTTTAAACTGTATGTGGTTCAAGAACAACTTTGGAAAAGACAGTATAGGAAGGATAGAAGCAGGAAATATCTGAAGCTCTAAATATTTGAGGGATTCCTGTGGTTATTACAGCCCCTTGGTGGATACAGAAGCCAGGACACAGTATCTATTGAAAGATGATGGAAGGATTAAGGAGCTAGCCAGAGCTTTCTGGCAAAAATAACCCAAGGGTTACTATTTTTAAGAATTTATTTTCTGCAACCTCATAGAAATGTGATGTGGTTCCATCCTAGGAAATGCAGTGAGGTGTGATTAGAGTAAACCTGATGAAGATGAGAGGCAGTCCTAAGGGCTTCAGTGGAGATAAAAACACTACTTGAAGAGGTCCCAAGTACTCTTGTTAACACCAGTTCAGGAATGGTTTCGTTCTGGATTAGGTTTGTAGAAGTATGTGACACAAGGTGGAGCCATCAGAAGAACAGCCCTGGATTAAGATCATCTTTCTCAAGGGCAGACAAATTCTGGTTACTCTTGAAAATACTGGTAATAATGATGACCATAAATGCAAAGACCCAAGCCTCCCAATTCCTCTGGAGTAGTATTGGCTCTTATTAACTGTTATGACATATCACAAACAATTCTGTATCTAGAGGGCAAAATATTTGGAGGTTTTCTTGTGATTTCTTGAGATATCTCTGATTAGTTGGTCTGCTAGAATGTCCTGAAGACCCAATCTTAGACAAAGGGAGTATCAGAGGAATGTCAGTGGTCTGCTTGAACCTGCTTGTACATATTGAAACTGCATGTCATATTCTGACATGTCATCTGTCTCCTAAACCTAAGTAGAAACTCAAATGGCTGCCACCAGCATGGTGATCTGTGTCTTCAACTCTAACAGAGTTCAGCTGGGCTATTGAGAAAGACCATCCAGCAAACCTGTGGTTCAGAAAGCTGCTGTAGGCACTGCAAATCCCATAAAGATCTAGTCTGTGAGTCAGGAAGAAGAACAGCAGAACAATGGAGGCCCACCCCAACTGTTTATGTCCTGGCACATGAGGACAGACTTGTCCAGAAAGGGCAGGCTGTTCACAAGGCACGAACACAGATGATACATAATCCTGGGTAAGTACCCCAGTTGTTCTGATGCTTCAAATCTTTGGTCTTCATGGTTGATGTTATTATGATAATTCTGAATACTGGATATCCTTCCTCATCCTTTGCTTAAGAAATCCCAGACAAAAGCTTATCACCCTGCTCTGTCAGTTCTTGGTTTAGATTCTCTGCAGGGAGCTATAGGCATGGAGACCAGGTGCAGCTCATCTCTAAGGAGTGGGTAAACAGCAAAGCTCCTGCCTTCACAGATGGGGTCCCCTTGCTGTGCCCTTGGTGACCCACATGGAACAGGAGTTCAGAGTCATCCGCTTCTTTCCTTAACAGCCTCTTTTACCTTCCTGTGTTGCCTGCATTAGCTGGCAGGATGGAAACCCTTCCCTGACCCCTCCCCTAGTCAGAGAAGATCACTTTTGTGTTTCTGAGTGGAGCAGCTGGAAGCCCATTGCCTCCTGTGGGGTCTGCACTCTGAAACACCAGCCCCATAGCCTGCCACTGGGGTGATGCCCTCTACACAGTGTTCCCCTGCTTCCTGCTTTAGAAACTTCTAAAAGAGGATGCTGTTTGTATTCTCTGTTCATTTTCCCCAGCACTGAAGTGGCCTGTGCATGTAGCTGTTTATAAATCAGTGAAGCTCAAATGAATACTTAACATGGAGGTAACTTGAGCCTAAAGATACTGAATTTTCAGAACAGCTAAAATGCTTGTTTCTTGCTTTTTGACTCAAAGAACTCACATGGATGCACTGGCCTTGCTTGAGAGTCATTGTAGATTAAAAGACAATTTGAATTATAATACTGATCCAAATACTCCTGCTTCTGTGACTTTGGGCATGCCACTTAACCCCTCTGAGCCTTATTTTCCCTATTATCTGAGACTAATGGTATTTTACCTGTCTCAGACCACAAGGGAGCTATGAGGCTTAATTAATGTTTGCAAACTGGGTTGTTGCATAGCATAATTAAATAGCATTTCCAAAGTTTAAAGAAGTAGAAAGTATTAAGACCCATCAGCAGTACAGATGAGACAAGGAGTGAGAATGTCCTGATTCCCAGGACAGTGCTTAATTCTCTCAACCATATGGCTTTGGAAGGGAAAAACAGCACCAAATTGTCTTCAAGAACCTTTTTAAAGTTCAAAAATGTGAATTTTAAAGCAAAGATGGCTATTCACAACTTTAAAGAACATCCAAATAGCAATATTGTTTTGATTGTTGTATAATCATTTCCTCTTTGTTTTGTTGCATGAAATTGTTCCACATTTTTAGATGTTACTGAGCTTCCAGCCAAGAAACTTTTGTTAAAAATAACCCTTCACCATCAACTCTACTCAGTTATAACATTTTTAATGAGCCACAGTTTTTTTCCCCTTTAAAATTTGATGGTACTGTTCCAGTTTAGTTTACAGTATTCAGGTTGCAGTTGTCTGGGACAACATAGAAATAATGGAAATATTTTGCAGGGTCAGACCTATCAGATACCTCCTGCCTTATCATTTCTGCTCACAGTTCCCCCATAATACTCTAGAGCTATTTTAGCTTTCAAATGGAAACAGACCACAAAATTATTACAGGAATTACTGTAGGGCTATATCTTATTTCTGATTAATGTGAAATTAAGTACTGATTAAGTTAAAGTATGGTTGGATGAAGAGTTCCATTTTGCTCATGTAGCAGTGTCTCTTAATGTTCTGAATCAGAAAAAAAAGGAAAATCAGAGAAATTTTAGCCATGTGTGTTCTATATTCCCTCTTTTTAGTTTAAGGTGGTAGGATTTCCAGTTAACATTTTGTTTTCCATGCATTTTTCTCAACAGAAAGGAAAACTCATTATAAACATGAATTTCATTTCATTTCCTTCCATTTTTGTGTCTATTACAATAAAACTAGTTCTGAGGAAAATGTTACAGGGAGATTTTTATGCTATGGATAGTACAAAAATATGTTATATCAGCCATGTCACTGTCAACTTCAACATGCAATACAAGTTTATTTATTTGGGTTTAAAACTAATATTTGAATTTCCAGCATAGTTGAAGGGCTCTAACTATTGGGATAATGGGCTTTTGATTTTCTTTTAGATAAAAGTAAATATATTTTATCATTCCAACATTCAATCTTTAGTTTCAGCTCTCTTTCAGACTCTCAGAAGAAAGTTGCAAATAAAAGAGTTAAAAAATTGAATTTCTTTCCTTGAAATCAGAGCTTTCACTTTTTTTGATATATATATAAAATAGACTAAGAAGTTACTAAAAATGAAATATTTATTACTATTTCACAATTCTGTGGAGATAAAACTCCTTAAAAATAATGCAGTTCAAATCCTAAGGGATCTAATTTATTTGAAGTAAAGTCTCTTAGAAAAAGGTGTATCTGAAAGGTTCAGATGGGACCTTGCTATTTAGATCTTACATATCAGAGAAGAGCCTTGGACAGTTCAAAGTCTAGGATATGGAGTTGCATGTCAGGACATATTGGTACCTCATAGAGACTCCTTAGAGAATGACCTTACCACAAGAAATGGAGAATTCATGTTAACTATCATCCGGTCCTAGTAGTGCCTGATCGTGCCTGTTTCTCTCCTCGCCTTCCTACTTTTGCTTTCTGCAGATTGACATAACAGCTGGACTCAGGATAGCCTTACATTTCTGCATGACTGAGAGAAATAATTTTATCATGAACATAAATGTTAGAAAGCACAGGGATGACAGCCATTCCAACCAATAACCTTGTCATCTTCTCTCAGAAAAAAGATTCCTGTGAAGGCTGTACCATCTCGTCTCAGCAGCAGAATACATCTGTATAAAATGCAGATAACTGCGGGGGCCCACAACGAACTTGAAAAAATGCCCTACAAAAATTTTCATCTATGACAAAAGTCAGCTTCAGACAGAGCAGGAGGTGAAAAGAAAGGCAACTCTAAGTCACATTTTCATCACCTTGACCCTTCAGAAGTAAGACCCATGGCAAAGTAAAGGTGGTGGTAAAGATCAGGTGCCATTAGGAAGGGTGCTGCCTCTTTGTACTATCCCAGCAGTTTCGGATTACTGTTTTTTCCTTTGCTTCTGTGGATCCCTGTGTTATTTGCACCTGCAACAGGGATGCAAGAGTTTATCCTTTGGCTTTCTGCCTGTTGCAGTCTCTCTCTCTCTCTCCCCAAGGATATTTCCAGACAGAGGTTTAGGAGAGATTTCTGGTATCTGTGCATTGGAAGCTGAGACCTGACCATCCATTTCATAGTAAACCATAATATCTTGAGTAACTCAGTTAAAAATTTCATAAAACCAGGTAAAATTTCTTATAGGAAATCACAGTTATGCAATATCGTCGAAAAACTTGTTGCCTCTGTTAAATGTTTTCTGTTAGAATTATTATTTTGCATAATCATGTTCATCTTCACTAAATCGAGAGAGAAAAAGGCAGATAAAGTTACTTTTGCTTCTTGCTATTGCAAGAGGAAATTAATATTTAATAAGTCTTGCCAAACCACAACTAAGAAATGTTACTTTTGGGTCTGTTAATGAGCAGACAGTGATTGGAGGCAGGCAGGACCAAAACTGGGACCTCAAAGCAGTAAAAAAGAGAGTAGTTATCTGCATCAGCTAAAGAGATCTGAGGGGCATTGGAGGGTGGGGGGGAGCAATTAGCAATTTAGAGTGTTAAGAGAGGCAAAAATTTGCTTACAGCCCCTAATTCAGACTGAGCTGCAAGTCGATAAGATATTTTAGAAAAAATAATGTCCTGACCTAGAGTTGCCTCCTAACCTGTGGAACACCAGTGCTACTGCTCTCCCAAGCGCAAGAAGGTGAACATCCAGTAAACAGAGATGATCTTGAGAGAAAAGTCAGGAAATAATCTGACAGCTCAGTGGAACTGCTTACTCTCCCAGTCTGAGAATTTCTTCCATGATTTTTGCCACAGCTGGCAATGAAAATAATTTTTTAAGAGATTAAATTTTTCAGGGTGCAACTCGGAAAATGTTGCTATGACCATGTGAGAGTACTTCACTGGTACCAACCACGTGTTGGGAGCTGCTGTGGCAGGACGAAAGATGCAGCTGTGCAGTGCATCCTGCTGGTCTGCACACGGGGCAGTTGCACGCAGCAATAGTGACTGATTGCTGCACGCCAGAGTTGTGCACTTCTCAAAGTCCCCACCAGCCAGGGAAGCTTGTAAGGAAACTTTGTATGGAAAAGCGAAGGCAGCGTGTGACAAAGGAGATGCAAACTATTTGTCCTTCCGGAGACTCTGCTTTTGTTCCCTTTCATCTTGCAGTTTCTCTTACTCTAAACTAAAGGCCTTTCAGACAGCATATATGACCCTCCTCATGACTGAAAGGATGTGCGTATGTGGGCTGAAAAGGAGAGGAGACAGCTGAAATAAGAAAAATGCCAGAATGTTTAAACCTGGAATTTTTTCCCAGGATTTTTTGTCACTTCTAATAGAAGAGTCCTTAAGAGTGCGTTTGTATTTATATATGTGTACATACATACCTAAACATGTAAGCCATATGTATTGACTAAATAATTACCTAAAATGTAATTGGCTCCTGGACCTGACAGATCAGTTAAAAAAAAAACCAAATTAAAAAACCCCCCCAAAAACCTCACTGCACAGCAGTGCAGTCCAGCAACATCACTGCACAGAGATCTAAGACAACATCAACAAATTCTCATTTCAGTGGGATTTTATTTAATTCTTGTAGGCCTAATATCTCACTGCATGAACAAAAAATATCACACAGAAAGGGCTTCAGGCTAGCTACTTCCAAAAAGATTCAACCTTCTAAGTACTATCAATATCATCCCTATACCCACATGGTTAGCACTTTCTAATACGTTCACTGAAAACCATTAATAAAGCAACATTTGTAGTCTAGTTCTTAGCCATGCATTGTACTGAAATAAGTTCATGTAAATCTGTGAACTGCACGACAATGATCAAATTAACAGTCGTTTCAGGGAAAATGCCCCTCAGGCTGAAAAATAATTAGTAGTCTCTCACTCTATCTTTTCCTACTAATAAAAATCATGCTATTATTGTTGACTGTGCTAATAAAACACCTTCCATGACCCTGAGGTAGCTCAACGTAAAATATAAGGACTATTCTACTGTGCAGATGCACACATGTTTTATTGAACATTTCTATTTAGTTTCTCATCTAGTAGCGGCATTGCCTCCACGAGAACTTTTGTCAGAATGATGCAGCGCACACGCTCTCTTCTTCCTGTGCAATTCATCTTGCTGAAGTAAGCCCCAAACTTTAAAACTCCACAGACCTTCCGTTTAACTACTCTGTGTACTGATCACTGTGTAGCACAATAGTGCAAAGATTCTTTTTTCCCTTTGATGACCACTCAGAAACAGAGTATTCATTTGAATGTGAATACTCTTGCATTACAGAACACAGAGTGGCTCAGACTTGCAGCAAAATTTGTGCATATTCTCACCAAAATTTTGCTCTCAGGATTTTGGTTCAGTCTAAAAGAGCCACACTGTCAAAACAGCCTATTTAAATATTTACCTTATCTCTGCCTACATTTAAATTTCTAGCAGTGTGGCTGATGAGCACTACCAAAAAGAAAGTTACCAAGACCGTGAACGCCTGGTGAACAAGCTGCCTGTGGTCATACCCTTGTCTTGCTATAACTGGAATATTTTTCCCGTGTGTAAAGGTAGAGGAAGATATCTCATGTTAACAGAGTGGCAGCGGTGTGCCCAGCTATAGAGCAGTGTTAACCTATTCCCTCATGCAGCGATGGATTTGTGGGACCACATCCCAGATTTTCTTTTTTTTTTTTTTTCACTTTAACTGGACGTGGAAACTGTATAAACACAGAGATAAGGAGAGAAGTCTTGTTTGAGTTTTATGTTCATGAATAATATACAAACATTTGGGATTAATTTACAGTAGCAAGCAAATAACAAGAGCTTTCCAAAATGGCTCCCAAGAGCACTTCCAAGGGAAGTACTCCCACTAGTTTGCACTAATATGAAAGTCAGAATGAGGTTCTTCTGTAAACATATTTTTGGAAACACTTTTTGAGTAAGTGATCAGGAGTGACAGCACATACTGAGGGGGTAAATAAATGGGCTGACAGCCTAGAAATACCTACTGAAAACAGACAGAGTGCTGCCAGTTTTAGCAGGTTTGGAATGACCTTTACTTCCTTAGGATGCTGCAAGATCTGCTCCTTGCCTCTGTGTGTGTGTCTGTGTGCAGGTGCCTGCATGTGCACACAAGTGTACACATGCGAGAACGCATGGCCATGCCCACGTGATTCAGCCCAGGAATGCTGTCCTACATGAGGCTGTGAGCCAGCATTGCAATTAATCAGATACTAATGACTTGTGAATTTCCCTTTGGAAGGGAATGAGACCAAGGCTGTGGCCAAAGTTGCCAGGAGGGCATGCTAGTCTCTAGTCTGCTGCATCATCAGCCTGTGTATGTAAGTGCTCTGCCTTCCTCTGTATATATTCTCTTTTTCCGTCTTAGAAACTTGGATGATCTACCCTGCTCTCAGTTTCTGCATCAATATTAAAAGTAATTTTCTTAATTACATCTCTGAATTGCTGTAATGCATCAAGTTTTGGAGAAAAGGGTCAGCTGGTTTGCAAATTCCTATCATTTATGGGGATTCCTAAAGAATACATAAAATTCTCATATTTTAGAGATTTATATTTTATGCAATCACGTCTATTTAGTATTGTCTTGTGACAAAGGAGAATAAAAGGATTGCAAATAGGTAACAGGAACTAGGTAGATTTTTTTAGTATTTCTCTAATGTAGCCTTGCATAAGAATCAAATTCTGTCCAAATTACTTTTGTGATATGTGGATGCCATAAATAACATGATTGATTCGGAAGGGATTGATATCTTTCCTTCTCCTTTACATGAGGATATGTTGTAATCAGAAAGGCTAATATACTACCAAAAACACCTTTTCTTCTTTCTCAAAGATGAAGCTCTTGGACAGCAACTCACCCAAAAGCCTCCTATTGACAGAAAAATTTCTGAGGCACCACTGCCCTTCAGAAATGACAGCATCAAATATTCGGAAGTCCAGAAGAACGTATCTTTCTCTCCCGCAGCCTCTCACAGCTTGTTAGCATAGTGTTTTGATTTTACTTGGCCTAATTGCTCAGAATTAGACCTTCAGAATAATAAGAAATACATATGTTCCCTTGATAAAGCTAAGAACACTTCAGGCTCTGTTCCAGAAATAAGGCTGAAAGTAATTTCCATCTTTCAAGTGTTATCAGAAAACAAATGTTAGTAAACAGCAGGTAGTGAATAAATGGGGAAGGAGGGAGGTCAATGACAGCATCAATCAACTACGTCTTGCTGAAAAATTAAGGTGCTGCAAGTGAAAAAAAAAATTAATTTCATGAAAGGAGGGGATCAAATTAATTTCCACATCCACTTTTAGACATCTATTCTTCCATAATGGGATAAAACCCTGCAATTTTCATGTGTGGCAATGGAAATTTTTACAGAGGTTCTCGACCCTTTGAAAGGTGATGCCTTGAGCTATTGAGCCTACACATTTTCACACTTTTACAGAATAAGGGTTAGTATTTGCTTAGGAAAGGTAACTCCTTCTGTAGCTATAGTTCTGGCTAAAAACAAGAAGACAGAATGGCTTCTGAATGCCAGTCTTTCAGTCATTTGCTGGAACACTGTTATCTCATTTCCTTATGAACTTGAAATGTGTTCTAAGGGCTACTTTTAACCTTCTGTTAGTTTAGCTTGAAATGAATGTTCCCACTAGTTAGAATCTTCAGGAAAAGCTGATGCTAACAGATTAATGGAAATGTTGCAAGGAAAGAAATTAGGCTCAGCCCCTAATTTTGAGGGAATTCCAGCTGCACCTGCTGATTCCAAGTAGCCACTGGATCCTGGCTTTGAATAAAACAAAAGAGATAACTACAGGTTTGTTGTTTTGGGGTTTTTTTCTAGCCCCCAGAGCTCACTCAATTGAAGCACACACACACACAAAACCTTCCTGCTGTGATAAACAGGAATCTCATGCATGTGTGGACTCAACAGGTATTGCTAATCAATGCAGTTTCTCTGCAGTCAAGGAAGCTGTGCCAATTTGCACTGGAATTCTGCTTCTTATTTAGATGTTCCTTATTGGTGGCTGGTCTGTAAACTAAAGGACTAACCTGTCTTGGCCATGTTTCACAAATATACTTTGCAGAAAGCCTCACAGCAGTCTGAGGCTTTTTAGTCAGCCAAATGTTAGGATGCTCTTCAGATATCCTCTGGAACAACAGCTGCATTTTGCCTTTGATTTACCACAGTCTCCATCAAAGAATTAAGATCAATTGCTAAGGGATAAGGAGTGAGCCAACTTGTAAAATGTTAATTACAAAGAAAATATTAGTGAAATTCTTTACCCATATACGTGTTGGGCATCTCTGAAGTTGGTCCGACATTTCTTTGCATAGAATGGACTTTTTGCTTGGTTGCCATACAGAGGCAGGGAGATGTAAATGAGAATGTCCCACAAGGATGGAAGATGTGGAACAGCTAGCACAGTTCAGCTAACAGTTGGACCTGCTCTCACCATGCAGCGAGGACTCATTTGACCAGCACTGACATAGCAGATAAATTGACATCAGTACTGACCTTTCAAAATGACAGAAGTAACTTTTACACTTTAAAATAACATTTCCAGTGCACCGAATATACAACAAATTTCTTTAAGTTAATAAATTACATCACTGCAGAGCATATACTTTGATAAGTTCACTTAATTTTAGTTTGTCGAAAAAACATCTTGGTATTAGAGCCTTTTGAAAATAAAGTCAAGAAGCAAATCATTAATATATGACCCAAAGGCAGACATCAATTAATTAATAAATAATTAATTGATTGATTGGTTTGTGTTAATACTAAGGAAATTATTATATTTGAGAACTGCTTTCTACTCTGCCATATAAAATAACTTAGAGCCAACAGACAATAATGAGGCAAGGGTTTTGTTGCAGATCTCACCTCTTATTCCATAGTCACTTGAAGTTTTGTAACACCATTTAAAGGACTTCTTAGTTTAGTGCCATGGAGAGCAATGGCATTTGCTGTAGAGTTAGCAAGTTCCAAGAAATCCAAGTTTGATCGCTACTAACAACCATGGCCCTATAATAGTGTACTGAAATAATTCTCCCACAAGGCAGCTTATTCATTTTCACAACAGCTTGGTGGATGCTGTTATTTTGATTGAGTAGGAGAGTGTGAAGAACACTGCCTACGACAAGGCTGTTGGGACAGACCTTAAATGTTAATACGTATAAGAATGGAGAACATATTTTAATAGTTGGGTTCCATTTCTCTGATCAAACCAACCAGCTAAGAGTTTGAAATTATGCTGATTTCCAGAGTCCTGTCTAGGCATTTTGATCTGAAGTGTTCTAATTACAAAGATGTCTTACAGGAAGCCACAGGCACTACGCAAACAGTGTGCTAACTTGTGTGGACAAATGATGGTTAAAAGAGGAGAAATGGGGAAATGAGATTGCTGGGCAGAAGGAAGACAAGCTTAACAAGTGACTGAATGTCAGCAAGGACCTAGAACCTAAAATGTAGGGAATTATTTACAGGACAAAGGAAATAACATAATTCATTTCTCATCATCATTCACTGATAGGAGAAGAAACTGAGCAATCACAAAATTCTGATGCAAAAAATTCCGATGCAAAAAATTCCTACCTAAGCAACTGAGAAAACAGAAAAATTCAAGATATACAGATGAATCAAAAGGATGATATTCCTTAATTACCTGTTCTTTCCTTCTTTTGTAAATAAGGTTCAACTATCTGTACTTCACAGCTGAGACCTTCTGTTCATATTCAGAGTCGATTTTGTCTACGTATTTTTATTGGTCTTAGAGGGAGCCAGCAACTGGTAGCCTTTGTCAGCATTGCCGGTTGTTTTCTTGAATGTAGGTGCTATAATTGTTGCAATGCCTGACTTAAACACAGTTGGATCTTACACTAGACATCCTAGCACTTACATTTTTCTGCAAAGCTTGATATGCATGTTAAACAAATGTTCCTCATCAAGTTTAACCCTTCCCCAAACTCTCATTGTAACATGAAAACCTCAGTCCACTCACATAGCTGAATAAAGATTTCACTTATAAAGTAGAACATAGACTGATGGCTGAAACACAGCAATGAATGAGCAAGAGAGAGCCAGTTTCTGCATAAAGTAACATGCACTGAAGCGGCTTGTATTGGCCACAACATGGTCAAACATTTATTATGGGGAATTAATTGACAAGGAGAACAATAGTGACTAACAATGCAAGGGGACATGAAGCTCTCTCTGTGGCTTCTGGTATGGCCCCTTTAGGGGTTTATCAGAGGGTAGCTGCTAAAAGGTCACAGGCATCGTCTAATGTCTAGGACCTCTTTTGCATTTATGCTCCCTTCCTGCAAGGAAAAAATTATGCTCTACGAAGTGGTTAAGAAAATCAAAGCACAACATGAGGACTCGCAAATGCAGTAACTTTTACAATTATCAGATCTACCATAATTGATGATTCATTTTTATGCGAAACACAAAAAATTTTTATAGAGTCCACAAATGTTTATTTAAAAGTCTTAGCATTATTGTGGAGATAATTTTAGAAAACTGTATTGTTAACTATTATTTTAACAGCTCTATATGAAAACAGAAGGACAATGCAAGTGCTGATCTCAGGTAAACCTTACTGAAACAGGTTTATTTTATTTTCAGGTTATTTTACTTAATTTACTTGAAGTGCTGCAAGCTATATAGCCTGTAATTTTTAAAGTAACGTTGACATACATTTTTGGACAAGTCACTGAGTAAAGATGATTCTGAAACTGAACTGACATTGGTTGTGTCTCTTTAATTCATCCATCATATCAAACAATTTACATATACCTAGTAATTAAAGATAATAATTTCTATGTGGTTTATAATCCACTTTTTAACTGCAAAATGCACAAAAGTAATTAAAACAATTTGAAACAATTATTGAAAAACAATATTCAATAACTGAGGTGCCAAAAAGTTATGCCGTATCTTAAGGATGCAAAAAATTGCCTAATCAGCAGCAATATTATTCCACATTACATTTATTCCTGCAAGCTAGCCAAGCTCAAATTAATTGTACTGACTAAACTTTTCTTCTTGGAGAAAATTAAAGATATGCTGTTGTCAACACTTGAGCACAACCTTGCCGACACTTAAACGCAGAGAAGGGTGTGACATCCTGCCCTGGCTGCTTCGCGCTAATTAATCACTCTGGTATTTAGGACCATTCAAGCAGATAAATTAATGGAGAATAATTAGTGTATCTTTGTTCCAGCTCGGCTTTGCACACCAGACACTCTGAGGGAGAGAGGGGAGTATGTAGAAAGTGAGCTATTAGCATGCACATAGTTTTGCTTCTGTTCAGCAAGTTCTGCAGAGATTAAGAGAAAAGCCAAATTAGCAGTCGTGTGACTGGGGTTAGGACATCTCTCAGTAAAGAAAGCACTCTGTTTGGGTATCAGCTTTCAGAAGCAAGTTGTTAATCCAGATGTTACCTTTCATAAAGAACAAAACACAATTAAAAACCTCCTCCTCCCCCTCTCACCCGTGCACACAAAAGAAAAAAAAGAGGAATTGTTCCTTTCCACTACAAAGATTTATTTGCAATTTGGCTATGGGTGCACACTAAAAAGAAATTTCTAAACCTTCAGCTTTCCTTTCCAGGTCATATTTGGTCAACATTAATGTTTACTGGGAACACAAGAGAGAATACAACAAAGAACATACATCATGTGGTTATTACAGTCAACAACAACACTTACAGTTATTTTATGTGATTGCTTTGTACGGATCACAGCTTTTAAAAAATAACAAATAATGTCAGATTTAAATCAATTGCAAAATAAAAATAAAATATAATCTTTCAGTAGCCTAAAGTATGAAAAAATAGTAATAGTTATCAAAGAGAGCAATGGTGTTAAAGTACTTGATACAGAGATACTCTATAACAAAAGAAAGACATATCTGTACACTTTCCATAGAAAATTTTCTCATATAAAAACTTTTTGTGCCAAATTCTTCTGTTACTTATTCTTCCATGATAGGATCTATAAGAATTTGACTACTATCAAGGAGATGATCATTGCTAATTCACTTTGACATCATCACAAGCTTAATGTGATGAATACTACTTGGTGGGACCAGACACAAAATTAGTGCACTAGCAATTACTGAGGCAGTTTACGTGTTACTCCAGATATCATCATCAGAATCCAATCTCTCTGATAGGTGCCAAACTCATTGCAAGACCAGGACATAAAATATCTCCTTGCTGAAGAACACCATGTTTAGGAAGATTGGTATAGAAACTTGCTTCTCAGACCCGTTTGTAGAGTACATTCCTTACAGGCAAAAATGCACCATGGCTCACAAAGCACAGTGTCTCGAGGGGGTGGGGGTGGGTGAAAAGGGTCAGGGGAAAAAAGATCAAGAAAGACCACACAGTGAGAAAAGCTGACCACATTCAGCAGCTGTATCAATCCTAATCAATCCTATAAAATCTTTTCTCTTTTCCTTTTTTTTTTGTAAGATCACAATAATGTGCAGACTATAAAACTGCTCTACGTGCACTTTATTTTTGAGCAGCATGAACTAGAAGGCAAGGAGAGGGGGAAGGAATCCCACCCAGGTTTTTACATGATACAGGATACTCTTTTAACACATTACAGGGCTTCATAAAAATATGATATTTCTGTTCAGTATCTTAGGTTTGTTGGTCGAGGGAGAACACAGCTACCAAATCATGAGCTCTCACAATTCCTCACTGGGTGAGGGGGGAACAGTGCACCTATGCACAGTTTCCTACAACACTGAGTTACTGTGTGGTAAGACCAGATGCCATTAGAAATGCTGCCATCCTGGGAGTGGGTTTCCTCAATCTTTGAAGGTGCATAATCCTCATTAAAGGAAAACCCTGAGCGTAGGAGGGGCAGCGCTGACATCAAGGCACCTGGCCATGACTAAAAGAGCTGGCCCCATATGCGGCTGCTGCTGAGCAGCAGAATGTAATTTAGTCGCACCAGCAGGAGCAGAGGTCAATGATTTTATATTAATGGGGATCACGACAGTTCTAAGCTGTGGCGTGCTTTGAAATAAGTGTTGTACAAGGCAGCAAAGAGGGCTCAGCAGAGGAAATGAGCTGTGTCACTGTCTCCTCATGCCTTGAAGCAAATACAGAAATGTTTAAAGTTGCTATAGACTTGAAGCCATAATATTTTATAAACAACAATTACCTGTTTTAATCCAAAAGCTAAATAGCTTGTGAATTATTACATCTTCTGACATAATTTAAAAAAACCAAAAAATTAAAAGCATGTGGCTTTTAAACTGCAGTCTAAACAGAAGCACAAGTGGAGGAAATGTGATAAATCCTTTAAAAAATCAAATACACTTTGTAATTAATCATTTGCATGCAGGGATTACGGTCACATGGCATTAAATCACAATGCATCAGCATTGTCAATATCACCTAACAAAAATCACAGATTTAACCACGCAAAAGCATCCAAGTTTTGATTAAAAGATCCTCAGGAGTTTTAATATGTACACTTCAGACCTTGAACTAAATTCACATTTAATCAAGCTTCTTTGTGGAGCTGTAATGTGAGCTCTTCTGTGGCTTTTTGGGGGATTTAAATCTGGTCTTTCATGTAAGTGCATGACACAGCAATCCTTTACATGGATCAATACATAACTCAAGGGATACCTGAGGTCCTTAATGAGGTTTTCTGGGTAGGGGTTATTATTATTGTTGTTATTGTGTCCCCTTAGCACCAACAATGTGGTAGGAGCTGTCCAGAGGTGCATTGGAGACATGATCTTCTCAACAAAGAGATCTCCTTGTGAGGGGGTATTTGCACGAGCCAGGATAAAAAGAGAACAATGCTGCACCCTCCCCTACTAACTCCCAGTAAAATTCAAATTGCTCTGCTCTCAGTATTGATCCTAAAGCCTTTTGGTAAGTGTTACAAAAGATATCAGAATCTGAAGTTAGAGTCACTGCCTCTTGGATCTGCTCTGAGACATTGTTTCATGGTGTAAGAAGGCACAAAGCACAGCAAAGGTGGAAATAAATGCAAGGAAGAGGGAATGGCAGTGGCATAGCAAAGAGGATTGGAAATACAAGATACTGACTCAGGAGCAAGGATTGTGGAGGATGACAAAGGCAGTGAGTAGCAGTTTTCATTTTACTGAAGGGTGGAAAAAGGGATAATTGGCATGATTGGAGTGATAAGAAGGATTGAGAAAGAGTGTTTTGAACTGACAGGATCATGAAAAAAAAATTGTGTGTTGAACCACAAAATTGAATGCTCCAATAACTGTGGTAAAAGAAGTTGAACAAAACATTGGCTAATAAAATGTTAAACTTAGAACTGAAAATTAAGGAGGAAACAGAGAAGAGGTTGGAGCAGGGGGTGAACTGACTGTTATGGAAAAGGTAAAAAACCCATCAAATTGAAAGGAGGTTGTGTTGGTAACAAAGGGACATAAAAAAAGTTTTCAGGAAAAATATTTTTTATGATGTTTTATTGTTTTGGTTGGGATATATAAGGCAATAGCAGTTCAAAAGCAATGGAGGACTTGTATGTAAGGATTTAGTCATAATGCTAAACCAAAATTAATATTTAACAACAGCTAGAAATGAATGAAGAGTGCCTCACGTAACTAGCTGCAATATAGAAAGGGATGCCAAAGGAGTAGGTAGGAAAGTTCCCTGGAGATAAGAAAGCCCCTGCAGTCCCAGTGGGCTAGCTGGAAGGGCCCAGTGCCTGACCTGGTGGAAGCATAGCAAAGCTTCAGCTGAGAGGCATGCACAGAACACCCTTGGCTCAGGGAGAGGCAGCTTCATCCTGTAACCTCTGCTTTCCTATCAAAACCACAGATGCTTTCATTGTCATGATTTCTGACCATTAATAATTTCATGCAAAATGATTCATGTACAATATTGGCAGAAACACTCCGAATGATTTGTGCATCAGCAGTGATATATAAACATCACTTATTATTTCCCTATTACTTTGAAACTAAATATACCAACTATCTCTGTGACAATTTGTTTACCTATGCTTCCATTCAAAATTATTGCCTGAAATAGACTTTGCAAGAGTCCAGAAATGCCCAGGACTGAAAGAAATGAAAAAAAAAAAAAAAAAAAAGCAAAATGTCCTTCCTTTGTTAGTGGTTTTCAGTCTCTTTCAGAGGGACAGCAGCCAGAGAACCATGCAGTCAAGTTAGTGCTGACCAGCTGACAGGTGAGACCTTTGCATTCTGTGAGGAAAAGTCTATTATGACTCAGGTACCTCCTTGATTAGGGAAAATGGAGCAGCTTTCTCCTCTGGAGGCAGTATCTCCTGGCTCTCTCAGTGATAGCCTGACTCCTATTACAGCAAGGGCATCTCAGCAAGAGTTGGACTGAGTACGAGGTGAGCAACAACAGCTGGATTTTCAGTCATACCTGGGAGAACCACTGGCACAAAACCAAACTCCTTCTGGTCCCTAATCCTGGGAAAGAGCTTCCTCACCTCACTCTCATTGCAAGCCAAAACACTGCACAGGGCTGGTATCCTCTGGCCAAGCAGACAGGCAGAGGATGGAGGCAGAAGGAGCCCAGGACATTTAGAGCATTTTTGAGTGGACATTGCATTATTCTCAGCCCAAAAACAGGGCTGTAAGTCCTCTGTCTCTGTCTCCTAGCAGTGTTCTTGCAGGCAATAACATTTCACTTTCTGAGAGAAGCCTTGTAAGAGGCTGAGGATTGATTTGAGACACAGAGACTGGCTGGCACTAAATTTCACGGCTAACCCTTTTAAGCAGTTTTTAAATGGAGTGCAGTGTGACCCTAATACAGGTGTTCATTAACTAATAATAAATTGTAATGAAACGCCATTGACACCTCTATGAGTACTAACCGGATTGATGATCACAGCCATTACAGTGAACGCCAAACGGATTCATGGTAACGGCACCCTGGCTCCGGAGTACATATGTTATGCTGAGAATCACTTACGCAGAAAATCCCAAGAAATAACAAGGTAATTCACCTCTCTTTTCCCTTGACTTACAGCTGGTGTGTGTGTCTTGTCTCTCATCCTCTAGGCTACCACCTACCTCACTTGGGAAGTGATCTGATGCCCTGGAAACTGGTGGAAAGGCTTCAGCTGACTTCCGTTGCCTTGGACAGGAGACTAGTGAACAAAACATACAAGGGAAAAAGTATTAAGGGACCACAGAAAAAAATAAGTATCTTATTTCAATGGCCACTGTCCAACACAGGCGTTAATAAAGGAAAAATTTTAAAATGCTATCATTTAAATCAATTATTTAATGAGAGAGAATACTCTTAGAGATACAGAGGAATGCTTGATATACAGAGGACAACTCTTTGCAATTTCCTGAGAGTAATATATTTTAATGTCTTTGTTCTTTAAGTTAGCTTTCCAAGTCATATTCTACTTAAAGGTATGTTACAAGGGTGTGGAAGACAAATGTATTACCTCAGACACAAAATTAACCTGTTCAGATTTTCACATTGTAAACTACAGAAAATATAATGTCAAAAAATCTGAATGTAAAACTAAGTTAATGACCTAAGAATTGTAACTTCTGGTTTTTTTTTTTTCTCTCTGCCTGGCTAGTTGATAGGAGGAAATATTTCATTCACTAATGAACAGATTTATCATCTTATTTTTACTATGAGTTGTAATACTACACATATTGCAGAGAACATACAGAAGGCCTGGTCATAGATTAGGACTGCACTGCCAAGGCACCGTAAAAACAGAAGAATGGTGCCCTCTGTCCTGAAGAATATTTTTGACAGATTCCTACTAGTTATTTAAATGAATGAGAGTAGTCATCAGAGTAACTTTTGCTGGTTTTGAAAATTTCAAACAGAATTTGCTAACACCCATTCTAAGTCAGCTTTTCTGTAAAATGAATATCATTATAATCCATTACTGACTGAGGGTGGGATCAAGTTCACTCAGGTTAGGCACTTGAATTTAATTTTAAAGCACCTAGTATACCAATCCTCATGAGTAAGTAAATGCCTAAATTCCCCTACAAAGTCAGTGGGGAGAAGCAGATGTGGTTTTTTCTTTTACTTAAATGAAACAAATAAAATTTTTCCACAAAAAGGTGGGAGATAAGAAATCAGTATCCTAGTTCCATTTGATAGCAGGGCGTTTGATAGATGTTAATGAACAGATAATCTCAGTGAGTTAGTTGCTTTTGCATGGTAAGGGAAGGCTAAAAAGGAAACTCCAATTGTTTCTGCCAACCTGGATTAGAAGTCAGAAGTATGAACTCATATCTCAAACTTCTGATCAGGTTAGTTCTGAGTATATAGATATGACACAGGTGTCAATAGTAGAGGCAAAGTCTTAAGCATGGGGTTAGAATCTTATTCTACTTTCTAGATCTGATTCTTTTCTCACGTAGTTCATAGTAATTAGGTTTGTACACTTAAAGTCGTTCAAGACACAAAGCTTGTCCCTCCCAGGTATTTACTGCTAGGGGAATTACCATTTCCAGGTCAGCTTATTAGAGGAAAAATACGAATGTGAAAAAAACCAACACCCAAAACATCAGGACCAAAGATGATAAACCCATAATTTGTGTCCTTAAAAGCATTGAGCAGTACACTCTGGAGGAGACTTTGATAGGTCACACAGTCCACCCCACTGCTCAAAGCATATTTGACAAGACAGACAATCTCTTTACTTTGGGTCTTGAAAAGCTTCAAAGGCAGAGATTCCACATCTTCTCCAGGCAGCCTGGAGAATGAGCTTCACTTCTCAATCAACCTCACGACAAGGGAAATTTCGTATATCCACACAAAACCTCCCTCACTAAAAACCTCCCTTCCAGCATGTCAGTCCCCAGCACGTGGAACTGCAGGCAGTGCTACCAGCCCAGAAGTGCCCTTATTGAATTCATGACTATTCAAAGGCACCTTTCCCTTGTGCAGACCTGTTCGTACTCCAGTTTTCTTCTGAAGGCTTCACGAGGGCGAACAGTCTGTGTCATTCTCTCTGCAGGTCGTAGATAAAGACTTGAAACAGGACCAGTCCTGGGACAGAACCCTGAGGAGTTCCACGTGTGCACAGGTAGCCCATCAGCACAGATTGCTTTTCATGCACCTCACAGTTCATTCATCCAGATCAGAATGTACCAGTATGGATACAAGGATGTAGTGGAATACTGTGGTGAAAGCTTTGGTAAAGTGAAGACAGATGGCAGCCATCATTTTCTGTCATCTACAGACTTTTAGAAATACAATTTTAGAAGGCAATCAGGGAGGCCAGAGCCATTTTACCCTTGGTAAATCCATGCAGACTATTCTCAGTCGCCAACTTATCCTTTGTGGGCCTAAAAAAATCTTCAAAGAGAATTTGAATAATGATTTTTCCAGGGATCAAAATGAAATTGATTGGTTGGTGGTTAAACATCAGAAAAACCAAAACCCTTTCACTCTCCTAAGAATTTTAGAAAAATATTAAAATCAACAGAAATCAAGAAAATGTAGCAATAGACAAGCTGCAGTCTTAAAAACAGCACGAAAGGACCCTGTTTCATAGCTTTAGGCTATAAAACTGACTCCTCTCATCCAGGAAGGTTACATTAAAAAAAATCATATTTGTTTATACTCCAGCTTATTCAACATACACATCTCCCTACGCCAAGCATTCAATTTGAATACTATGGACTTGATTGTCATGTATGGTCAAGAGGTTTTCTTGCACACACTAACAGTAACAAAAGGCCTAGAATGGAATATCAGTTTTAGTGTCTTGAGAGGCTTTTTTCTGTAACAGGGTCTTTTCAGGAAGTCCTAACATAATATGATGAGGTTAAAATTTGATTTTGTTTCAATATGTTCACAGTTTCCATGGCATTACATTTCTATCATGTTGCTGTGTGAGCTCACAGCATTTGGATTCTGCCTCATGATCTGATGTTCAGCAATGCTTGTGTTTGTGTTACTAGTTCTATTGTCACAATGGAAAATACAGTAGTGGCATTAGCCTTAGAAAATTAGGCTTCATTTATCTTAACAAGTGCACCTTAGAGTATAAGAAGCAGGGAGAACACCAAGCATGAAATATTCTACTGAGATAATATATGTCATAAATTTTATAGAATTATTTAATAACATTTATTGTTCTTGATGGCAGCTTTGTAGAATACTGCTGCCTTAAGAGAAAGTTTAACAGAAAACAACTAGCATATTTTAATTATGTATATTCTTTATCGAATAATAACATACCTCTATTTATTCTTTTAAAAAGCAATGTCTAAGTGTCACAGTTTTGTGTGTCTAATTCTAACTCCCTGCATAAACACCTTCCTGAATTTTTTCGATGACATGATTAAATTTATGAGCTTGGCTTTTAAGGATGTGGTTATGATAAAGATCTTGATTCTTTGTGAAATCAAAGTCTTAGATAAATTCGTGAAAAATCCTTACAGCAACCTTTCAGTATCAACTAGAACTGTAACATGTCATGGGATGCAAAGTCTGTTGGAGAAAGACTTAAAGTGATACTGTTGAACAAGGCTTTGAGGAGTTTGAAATAGCCTGAATTCTCCCTTTGTGCAAGGGAGTACTATCTTACAAGTCCCCATCACATACCCTCAGGTTTATTTCATATTTCACTTGTCCCAAGTAAATTAGTATGAGGTAATTTGCATTTCCTTCATTCTGTACAAAAAGCAGCTGCGAAAGCCTCTACTTGGAAGTCACATCTGTGTGATCAACATGATCACTTTGGGCTGCTACCATTACTTAGGAAAGTTTCTAATCAATTTTAATGTAGATTCAGGGATGAGTTTTAACCAGCCTTGATGATTTAGTCTTTGCTTTACAGTTATGGAACATAAGAGTATTTTCCCTAATTTTTACAGAATGTAGAAACTGTACAGGCAGGGCAAATGAGCACTGGTGCACCAGTGCAAGGCTGAATCCATGGTACACTTAAATCTTAGTTTCCATCTTGAATTACCAGAGCTGAAATAGCTCACTTTTTTAGTGATTGGTGGGAATCTCAGCATGGAATTGCTTACTTAAAACATCACTTAAGTCACTTGACACTGACCGAATATGTCCCCATTAAAATGACATTTCACGAATATTGCCCGATTAAGGAGTAGCAGTAGCTATTTGTTGATGAAAAGATAAATCAGTTTCCTGGGAAAAGTGCCAGTAGATAGCTTGTATACTCTACTTACATACTGGATTCTTGATAGATTTGGTGAAGATGTCTTCATGTTAGTATAATAAAAGCCTATTATCAGTTCAACAGCAGAAAACTGTTTTCATTCATCAAGAAAATAGCAGGTTCGACACTAGTTGCCTTTTTAAGTGAAAGATTGGACATACGCTACGAAAAAATTTCCTGCCATTGAAGAGAAGGATAGCAGTCTCAAACACATTTTTAAATTTAATTCCACTTCTCAATTCAGTTGTCAGCCTCTTTACAGTAAATTACATGGTTACTATTAAAAAGCATACTTTGACTTGTTCCCAAAGTGATTTTTTAAAAAGTTTGAGCAAAATTCTTGCAGCCATTTTGGATTTATGAGAAGACTGAAAAGTAATCCTTATCCCCTCAACTTCTCTGAACAGTATAGGAAAAAACCCCTAGTTGTAGGTTTTTTTCTCTCCCCATGGGAATAACGCAAAAGTGGATGAACTGCGAAACTTCAAACTTGTGTTATTGTTATTTAATATTAATATTCTTTTCATACTAAGGCTAAGGGCTAAATTTGATGAAACACCAAAAACCACCCCACATTACATGTCAGTCCCTGCTTTGGAAAAACATGATGTAAGAGGCAAGAGGAACTGAAGAGTGAATGATGATAATAAAGGTTGTGATACAAGGGAGGACCAGAAAACATTAACAACTCTATCCAGTATCACAGGGATTTTTCAGAGTTGCTCAGGGAAATATATAACAAACAAAAAGTTTTTTGCTAGATTTAAAAATTAAATAGAATAAAGGTATCAGATATTTTTGTCTTCTAAAAAAACCCCCAAAACTGAAAGAAATAATATTTCTTCGTAATGATTCTGTTAGATAGTTTTTTCTATTGGCTAGGTATGAGAACAACAAATAGCTCTCCATTTCCTATTTTAATTTCTGGAAAAAGAAAGCTGATGAACGATATAAGAGACACCTAAAATTACTGTATCCTAAAAGGTAGTAGAGAAGAGCAAAAGATTCATTACTAGTTAAGCTATCTCATGGAAACTCTCTGTGTATTTCCAAGAAGGAGATGAGGCACACAGTGTTGACTTTCAAAACTTTTATTTATTGCACTAGTTCTTCACCAGCAAGTGCTCACTCTTTACAGACCCTCTGGAAGAACAGAACTTGAACATCAGTTTCTATGTTTTTCACTCTTGCACAGACCAATAAAACTAGGTCTGAGAAAAGAAGGTTCTTGACTCTCTCAGTGGGAAGGAAGAGGTTAAATGTCTGTTTCTGGAGCAATTCTAGGCTCATGAAAGAATTCAGCAATTAAATACTGAAGCCTTGGAATATTAACATTTTTTTTTAACTCAAGAAAACTCCTTCAAAATGGAGAATATGATCTTAAACATATTTGAAGTCCCCTTTAAACAAGTTGTCATGTCTGTTTTGGCCTCTTTCCCCATCTTTGAAAAGGAAAGTGACAGCCCTTGCTGGTGCAGGAAGCCAGAGGCAGTGAGACAGCTTTGCTCCACAAATGTTAGTAAAGGTGTTTCTTTAGCAGTGAGAATCAGGTGCAAGTTGACATACACAGAATGTCTTTCCTCAGTTATGATTTCTACAAGCCATCTATGGATAAGAGTAAAAAATGTGATAGCAGTTATCCATTACAAAATTGCCTCTGTGGATTAAAGTACACATTGATTGTTCCAGCCTAGGGAATCTTTTAATAGGGAGAATAAAAATAGTTTAAGCAATGTAAAAAGTGTGTCTGCAATCATAGTGCCAGGTTACTTTCAGATATGACACTGCAATTTTTTCCTCACTATAAAAAGGGTTCTTAGTTTATGATGGGCAATGTAGAGTACAATCCATCCTTAAGAATTGATCACTCATATTCACACTTTCTACTCACACCCTTTAAAACACGCAGAGCAAATATGAGAAACCCATGACAGAAGTTAGACAGGGCCTTCACTGCTATCCCATAGGGGCCCCAGCTGCAGCATTTGGTTGATTTGGGGATGCCGTTCCTGGCTAAGGCTGAGGATGTGAGTGAGGGGTAGGCAAGTTCATGTCAGGTGAAGACAGGTGGCAGGGCCAAACCCAAACAAGGACCACGTGGCATCCCACGTAACTGTATTGCTCTGCAGTGTGGCTTGGTAACCTCCAAGCTGTAGATGTACCCTTTATTTTTTTAGGTAAACATTTTGGCCATGCTTTGGCAGTAGCAATGGTGAGGTCTGATATGTGGGATCTCTAATAAAGGCTCTCTGTCCTCTTTCCTGTGCTGGAGAGAAAGAAAATCACTGCCTGCTGCTGTCTCAGGACTGCTGACATAACCATAAAGCGATGGCAAGTCCAGCACCTCTTACATTTCAGGCAGAAGGAGAATGAGGCAGAGGAGAGCCTTGCCTGGCTCCTTGGGCAATGCCTACAGTGGTCCAGGAGGCATCATTTCTGCAATCTGTTAAAAATCAAGAAGTCAGGCAAGTTCCAGACCAAACAGCAGGTTCCGCACTAAACTACAGCTTCTAGCTAAATCAATAGAGGCAACATGAATTAAGAGTGAATGTGCCAAGTTTTTTAACTGATATAATTAAATCAGTTTTAAAATGCATCTTTAGTTACATGAATGCGTTCAGATCAAATCTTGGCCATCTTTTCCCCCTCACATACTTGAAGTCTGAATCCTCCTTGCCAAAGGGGCAATATGATCAAATCTGCATATTCTAATTTTTCAGAGCTTGTAATATGAAAGTCTTTGAGAGCTGGTGGTATTCAGGTGCCCAAGTATCTAAGCTAGTTTAACACTGTTGAATCTAGGCCAAATAAGTGCTTTTAAGTTTTCCCCTTAAGCTCTTTGGGCTTCAGTTTTCCCACTTCTGAAATCAGAGTTTTGAAATCAAGATTTATGGTGGGAGAAAAATATCAGCTGCCTCTCACACAGAGATCTTTTCTGCTCTCACTAAACTGCCATGAATCTTAATTCTGAGCAAGAGGTTTTGAGATCCTCACAGCTGAGGATCACTGTTTTAGCACCTTCTGCATGCTGAAGGGAAAAAAACACCCTCCGTACTGTCATTTCAAACCAGCCTATAACATTTCCCTAAGATGCTATTTGGGATGTAAAATTGTACCACACCAAACCACATCAGCCATCTTTCAGTGAAAGACAAGAAAAAATTACTATTTAAAATATAACTATTAATGTTTTAACAAGCATACATCTTTGTCTATAGTTTTGTGAATGAATAAGTAAATAATTAAGCAATAAATAAAAACTAAAATGTTATGTGCAGGACTAGCTCTCTCTTTCACTGCTCAACTCAGTGAGTTTTCCCAGTGTTTTTATCAGACATATTTGTTCTGTGAAAATGGAATGTAGCTTTTCCTTAAAGTGCATCTACAAGACACATGAGAGTCAGATCTCAGCTGGGATCTAAATTTTCCATGCTGGTTTTGCCACATCAATATGAAACACACCATTTTTTGTTTTAACATTCTGCATATCTGATTTATTTAGCTTACTTGGAACCCTCACTCTCCCCTGACATCCTGGATTCAAGAAATAATAAGTTTGTGGTCTTTCAGCACACACAGCTTTCTCGCATTTTAAACACATACAAAGTGAAAAAGCTCAAATTAAAAAAAAGAAAAAGAGAAAGCAAGAGGAGAAGTTAAGGTTTCTGCAGGATACTCTCTGAGCTGCAAATATTTATTAGCATACACACACAGAGGAGAGCTACCTCCTACCTGCCTTCAGCACTGCCCTGTGTGCACACACCCAGGGTGACGGGGAGAACCTTGGCTGGGGGCACCCAGCAGCAGGAACGTGCCAAGATGCTGGTGAAAGGCTTTGGAGCAGAATTCTGTTTCAGGTGATCACCTCCGGGTATTCACCTGAGGACGGACCTTGTAAGGTGTTGAATACTCTGGCACCAATCCAGAAAATCATTTATACCCATGAGGAGCATACCCAAGTTAAGCATGCGTTTCTGTCCTTTCCTCAATTCACCTCAGATGGAATAGTATTACTTTTCAAGAGCTTTTTAGTCTGTACCTAATGACCTTCACTCATCACTAGTATGCTTGTTTAGGGTCAGAAAGAGGATCAGGCAGGAAGGCTTCCTCTCACTTCCGATTTCCAAGGGAAAGGGGAAAAAATCCACTTTTTCCTTCTTTGAAATCTAGTAGATTGCAAGCAAAAAGGATACAGTTTGTGCACTGTCTGTTACAACCTGTCCTCTCTTGTCACTGAAATCCCTCACACATGTCTGTTTATCCTTGCAAACTGGAAATATTATTTCTTAGTATGTGCTAAATTGAGGAAGTTAATTGTTTTATAAAACTGCCGTGATTGCTTTGGATATAATAATAAAACCACTTAAAAATTCTAGTGTGCAGCCTTTCCTTTCTCAGTAGGAAACATCCACTGCCCAGTACTCTGATGTCTAATTGCAATCCACAGAACACTGGAGAAAAGAGGAGAGAGGCCACATTGCAGTCCCTTGAGCCTTCTCTGTATGCTACAATTAAGTTCTTCCATGCATCTGTCTTATTTTCCCTTTCTTATGTCCTTTCCAGGCAAAAACATTTTGTCCTGAGGGATGGTTTTATATTTTGTTTTGCTTTAATTATCTGAAGTAGAACATGTAAAAGTCATTATTTTATACTGTATAAAATAAATCCTGTTTACCTTATTTATTTATGGTTAGAGAAAAGTTTCTGCTGAAGTTAAAAATAAGTCAATTTACCTGCAAGGCAATTAAGGCCCTATTTATTTCTGAGTCACAAATATCATTGGTTCTGATATTAAATCAGTGAATAGAAAGCTACATGGCGTGGGGCCAGGGAGAGGGACAGCATTAGCAGTCATTTAGTGTGACCACAGCAAGAGCTGAACAATCTGATGCTTGGGCAATGCTGAACTCAGGGAAAATGCAGCACTGACGCACTACTCACTTTTTTCGCCTTTTTGTCTGTGATGGATATATAATAATTATATTTTGCCAGAATGCCAGTGGAAATGGAAGTGCTGTTGCTAATGTAGAGGCTGTAAAGCCATCAGAGGAGCTTTAAGCAAATGTTATCTGTTTTACTGAAGAAATCAATTACACACAGATTGCTTAAACCAGTGACAGGCATAGTAAGGAGTAAAATCTGTTAAGCAGAAAACTTACAGCCATCAACGTGTGTAGATTTGCATGATATATGAATACAATTATTCAAGAATTTCAGATTAAAAAATTAAGGATAAAGAGAAAAATAAATAAAATTTAGACAGAAAGTAAAAGCATTTTTTAATGTTCTTCTCTATATCTTATGCAGCTGACAGGCTTCACCTTTTGTCACCTCTCCTTTCACTGGCATGGAAAAGAATTGGTCAGGAGTATGCTACCTAGAAGATGGGCAATATTGAGGGATGTGGGCTTTGACATCGGTCAGTTGTTAATGGTCTGTCCAAGTTTGGAATTTGTTAGAAATCTCCCTACGTTATTTGTCCTCTGCCGTTTCAGGGTGTTGCTTTGGCTGAGAAAAAAAATTTAATAGTGCTGAGGCTTCTGCATTTAATCATATTATCATCTCATTGTTTCTGGGTACAAAACAATTTCTTTTAATTCTGAAAGAATGATTTATAAGATGATATGCATGTTAGCACATATTAACAATTACAGCAAAGAATGTATTGAAATTGCTTGCCACAGAATCATTTATCTTTTACTCACAGAAGAGTGTTTGCACATGGTTGTGTGAGATGGGGTCACTTTGCATCCATATTTTAGTGTTAAAAAATGGCAAGATGATATCTCTACAACTTGTGAGAAAGCAGCGTGTAACTTAGCACTCGAAAACAGAATCACTGAAAAATTAGCTATTGCTTCTGAAAGTATTGGCCTTAATCATTCATAAAGCGAATAAATAAGTAGTCAAAAATCCTTTGACAAAAAAATCCCTAGTCAGATCTCCCTCTGTCTTGGCTTTTGCACTGCTGATACTTAGAGCATTAAACATCCTTACAGAGACTATCACCGTTCAAAAGGACTGTCAAGCCTGTTAATTACTCAGGTGGAGTTAGCATACAGCTCATTAAACCATGTCAAAACTTTCAGTCCTTCTCCACTGTATCAGTCCCTTTAGAGGCTCTCACATCAGGATAATTTGATTCTTAAAAATACATTAATTCAGATCATACATTACACCAACAAATTATTCCACTTTCTTTGTAAAACAGGTCTGATCCAACCAGAATGGCTATTGCAGCAAAGACAGCTTCTGTAATTAATATGTAGTGGGTGTGTCTGGTGCAGGCAAGGAGCGTTTGCAAGCTGTACTCTCGAGGGTGTGCTTACCGAATGGTTATTGGCAGATCTTACCGAGGAATTTCTTGCAGTAGAAATATAAAAATGGTTTGGTGCTTTAATGAAAGGGTTATTACAATTCTACAGTGTATTCACAAATCTACAGTCTGAACCTTGCCTATATGGGTTAAACAGTTACCTCAATTTTGCTCTGTAACTGTGGAAGTTCTGTGAAAACAATCAAAGACCAGGTTCCCCCCACTCCAGTGCCTGAGTTATCAAAACTTCTTCCCTTCAGCAAAAACCATTACAGGGGAAAAAAAAAAGAGCTAATATAAGTCTTCAGAAGTTGCTTTGTGATTTAGAAACCTACATCTGACTATCGGAGGTACTCCTGATATTCACAAATCTAAACTACATTTAATCAGAGAACACCTTGAATTCCACCACTCCAGGAAGATCTCCAGATATTTGGATAGGAATTTGCATCCTGTCAGGGCTCAAGTTATTTCTGAAAAAATCTATAATGGCAATTGAGAAAACTACACTAGAAAAAAGCTCCAAAGTTGTCCATGTAAAAAATGTTTGTAAGGGTTAGTAACAGTTCTTCTTTTTTTTTCATTTAAGCAAAGCACATTTGACCTGGTGAGTAAACTGGTTGAGATTGGCTTTCTTCTAATGTCTGCAAACCCAAGCACAAAAATCTGTTTTGAACTCAAGCCACTTGGGTTCATGGCATTTTATAATTCCATACATCCTCATCCAATGCAATCAGAATCGATTCATAGGAGTATGAGATTTTTCTTATGAATATAATTGAATTTGAATGTAGTTTGTGAAAACTCCTTTTTTAATCAGGGGATAAAGGTATGATTTTTATGATTTCAATGTGCAGAATAGAAACTAAGGAGTCTGACAGCAGCAAAATGTTTTTAAGGAGTAACCAGGCTAGTTAGTATAAGACTAGCTGCAATTTTAGAAAGAGGACAGGATTTTGCTCATTATGTTCAGTCACTCCAATTGGCTTTAGCAGAAAATCATTGTGTGGAATGTCTCGCTAGATCAGCACAAAGTTTACAAGATCTTTGACTGAGGAGTAATCATCTACCAATGAGGAAGACCTAACTCTGTTAAACACATTTTTTAAATGATGCCTCCAAAATGGATTTCAGCTCTTGATGAATGAAAGCCATCATCATGGTTTTAAAGTTTAGTTTGCTGTTTTTAAAATGTACACTCCACAGGAGTCAAATGCTCATTCTTACCCTGCCTTGCTGGAAAAAAAAAAAAAAAATTGGAACAAAATGTAGAGGACAATTAAACATGCAGAACACTTTCTCCTCCAAAATCCTCACATTAGTAGTACTATAACAATCTTCAAATTTATCACACCAGACCTCCAAGTGTGATAATGCATCTTTAAAATATGAACTTCAAGCTAAAATATTAAACATGTGTTTCCTCCTCCTATAGGATAAGTGCTGAAATGTCACACACTATTGGGGAAAATGACCCGTAAGTGTTTTTTTCCCTCCTACTGGAGCAGTTAGTGTGGCGTGCAGTGAACCAAATCAACAATGTGATTCAAGCTGTCTCTGCAGCGTCATGGCGAAAGAAAGGATAAACTATAAAAACTACCCTCCTACAGCTCTTAGTTCTTGCTTCCCACACTTTAACATCTTCTGTCACCCCTGGCGCTGTTACTGACCCATACTAAGCTAAACTAAAGGATGATAAGTTTGCTGCCTTTGCCCTTGTCCTAAGGGGCTGCACATTATCCTATCAAGCATCAGAAGCCATTTCTGTGGGATATTTGTCAACCTAAGAAGTCCTTTTAGAACAAATGAAATGGGCAGCGAATTACAAAAATGTCATTCTCTAAAGGAAATGGATGAAGGCTTTTGTTCTCCAGTAATAAATAGATGCCATAGGCTTATAACACTATTTTTGTATTACATTTGACAGGGTTACTATTTCCAGTTCATTAAGGAAACAGCTTGAAAACTATTTTTTTCATATGCTTTTCAAAATAATGTTTCCCCAGTAATAAATATAAGCAATAGCTCACATAACGTTAACTTCAACAACAGGATTCATTTCAAGGTACTTGTATTAGGGATTACTACATATAAAATGGCATGTTTTAAATACATATTTTTTCAGCATATATAGATGCTTATATAACAGACAGGTAATAAGCATTTAAGTATTAATGCCTCGTCCTGATTTTTAAAAAATATTTTTAAATTGTTTTTAACATTAACTTTTTTCAGACCAATTTCCTTGTGCATGGTGATCTTATGGAACCTCATGATATATACTCCATAGGCTAAGGTCAAGCAAAGGAATAATAGCTCAGTTCCTTAAATGAATGCTTCAAAGTAAACCTTCTACGTTTAATAGCAGTAAACACAGGTCAGGATGACACTCTCCCAGGCTTGAGAATAAAGCCTGTGTGTTAATATTCTCCAAGACTTACAGCTGAATTTCTGGGTGACGAAATATTCGCTAAAGTGTGTCCCTAACAAAATATTTTGCGGTGCTATGAGTGTCATGCATTTGAATTTGTACAGAAAGCTAAACTGAGACACACATGTAGAAATACACATAATGGCATTTTGATACTTTGCTTTGCTATTAAATATTGTGCTAAAATGCTTCAAAAAGGATTAGTAATTATTTTGGCACACAGAAAGTTCTTTCTGAAGACGCTAACTGACTGAAAAATTAAGTGATATTTGATATATTGACAGAAATGAACTTAACTGCTATGTCAGTCATAATATTTAATGTGTAAGGTGTATTTCTCACATCATCCACTAATCAATTATTAAGGGAAAATTGTATTTACATCAAAGTGCTATAATATTTCTTATGTTTACAGCTTATTTTTGCCTGCAAAATAGTCTCTCAACTACTGTATTACTGGCACTAGTTATTACTGATTACAAGTGAACATTTTGTTAATAAGAAAAGCTCAAAATTGATTTTGCAGGAAGATAAATCAGTAAACCAGACCATTAACTGCTCCCCTGCTTTGTAACTATTTCACTAATTCCAGACTAATTCTATTCAGATCTTTATTAGTTAGATCTTCTCACAAAGTAAGCTGGGCATGGACCAAATGTAGGGTGAACAGTAAAGAATATATTGATAAATGCACTCCTTCCTTGTAGTGTATTTTTCAAGACACACACCAGTGCACATTTCAGATTAGACCCTGTCCCTTAGTTATCATTAGTCAGGCAGAGACAGCTAAACTTTACATGAATAGGAGATGAATAGCTCCCGGCAGTCCAGTACATTCCCTTTCTCCCCCTGCACACCAGAGCTGTATTCTTCCATGCGTGGCCTTCCATTCTCAGGTGAGGAACTCAGACTCTTGGAGACCTCAGACAGCGGGACCTGGCCAAGATCTACTTCTAGGTGTGGGGATGAGGGAGTTCATCTCTCCCTTTAGTTAGGGCAACCAGAATTACTCCTGGGTTTAGGCTGAACTGATCAATGAGTTTCTTCTGCTAAAACAGAAATGATGTGGGTTTTTAAAGAATGATGAAATAATTTCTTCTGCTGAAACAGAAATGACAGAGGCTTTTTAAGATTGATGAAATATTTAACTAGACAAAAATGCTTCAAGTGGAAAGCAAGGTTTGACATGATATTTCCAAAACGCTTAACTTTTAGGCACTTTGAGTGAGTCTTGAAAAAGCAGGTTAGACTTAGAAAATGTCATAATGAAAGGTACACTGGTAGAAATCCTTCATCTAAACAGTGCAGATCTAGTATTAAATTACTTCCTCTGCCGAACTAATAAAGTGTAAAATTTCTTTCTCTCTAGGATTCAAAGTGGGACGTCATAAGTAGAGGGAAAATAACCTATACCTATGGCTATGGCATTTTCTTGGGACACTGGAGATCATTTACTTAAAACCCCTGAGAAAGAGCAGACCCATCCATTCTGCAAGTTGGATGAGCCATGTGACCATGGTGTCAGAGGAACCAGCAGCTCTGGTGGGGATAGGCAACAGACATGGACTTTTATTTCCTTGAACTGTTTAGATTTTTTGCAATATCAAACCAAACTACCAAATAAGTGGTGCTATCATTCCATAATGTGATTTGGTCTGGGAAGAAAAATATGCCTTTCTTCCACCTTATCATCCTTCCCTTTAAGTAGGAGCCCTGTGAAACCAAGTTCCAAGGGGATTTTAGTTGCTCCTTAATTTTCTGGGACAAAGCTGCTTTTGGTGTTAATAAGAATTCCACAAAGGCATGAAAGAGCATGTTAACTTCACAAAAAGGTTAAAACTTTCAGAATGAGTTATCTGAATTATCTTATGAAGAATATTGTGTCATGTTAAAGGTTATTTGCAGTGTTGAGATCAGAATTTCAGGATGCTTGGATCCTGTCTTTTTTCTGAAATACTGATCTGCCTTGCAACTCAAGGATTTCAGGGTAGATGCCAGCCCTCTTCACCTGTGAAAGCCAGGGCCACCTACTGGGATTTAGCCACTAAAAAGGTATTTTAGCAGAGAACTTTAATACACCCAGATTTTTTTTTTGGAAAAAAATCTGTCTTTGATTTTTTTGCATTCATCACTGCCTTCTCTAAAGGGTTTGGGAATATTACTGTATGCTGTCGAACAGCTGCTGCATTTCACTCGAGGCATGTATGAAGTGTTCACCACACAGTTTTTCATACCAATTTGCTAGGTTTGCGTAGCACTCTGGGATCCTGTAGATGAAAGGAACTGTATCGAGGTTAGATTACTGTTACAGTGAAAACCCTACTAACAGGCAGACCCTAACCTAAATCACCTGTCCTAATGCACAGTAAAATTTCAGTTTCTGCGTAAGTTTCCTTATATTAGTTCTGCTATATTATGTGACTACCTGTTGTAATGGCCAAATTAATACCAGGCACTTTAGTGGCTGATAAGAGGCTTTTATTTAGGACAGTGCATAAAGCCATGAACAGATGCAGAACCAGGAAAAGAATGCCTGGTGCAACAAGTTCGGCTTCATGAGCAATCGCAGCACAGCTTTTCTGAAAGTAGAGCTGCAGTATTAGGCAAGTCTGAATTTTTTACAGACAAAGTTTAATACGAACTCTCCAAGGAAAACAACCTCAATAGGAAGTATGAAAAGCCATTTGAAGAGATATACTTATTTTACTCTGATGATCTCATAGTTTCTGTAACAATGGGCCTTAAAACTAGCTGTAATCCTGGAGTCAGCTTTGGTGGCTGCCTGAGTTAGAGCACATGGTGGTAGATAGACAGACTGACACACAGGAGCTCTCACAGCTAGTAAAAATCAAAGATTTGGGGAGTTTAAGTTAAAGAGTACACTCATATGCACAGTGCTTGCACTTTCAAGGGTTAGAGATATTACCACATCCCGTGGTTTTACTTTCTTTACCCACAGACACACAGTGCAGGGTAGTTTCTCCACATCACTTAATAAAAATGTCCAGTTGCTGAAAAAAACACACACACTCCATGTATTTACGTAGAATAGACAGAGGTAAATAAAAAAATGTACATGCACAGCAACCATTGACATGAATAAGTTCATTAAATATTTTTCTGAAGGTCATAGCTAATGCAGAATAGTGGGTAATGTTTGTAACTAAAGAGTGTAAGAGAAACCAAAAGCAAGAATTTCCTTACAAAAATATGATCCATAAAAGTTAATAAAAAACCTCTAAAATTAACATTGTGAAACTTGAATAATAATAATAATACTAGTAATAGTAATAATGAATTTGAAGTCATACTTTACTTTCAATCTTAAGCATTTCAATATGCTTGACAAGTGCAAATCCTACAGATAAATAAATTAAGATCTAGGCCACAAGCCAGACTAAGGAGTAGGACTCACAAATGCAGTTCCATGCAGTGACTATTGCAGTTTTTCTCAAACTGAAGTAACTCAATCCTCTGCAAAGAAGAGCTCAAAATTGCAAAGAATTAGGTTATGGTAATGGTTTAATTGAACAACAAAATATTTGCATACACTCAAGAGCATTTGAGGACAATAGGTCTTCATCATAGCTGATGGTCATGCTTCTTCATGACTTGTTTGGAAAAAGAGTGAAACAAATTAATTTATATCACTTCAGTAGGCAGGCAGAAAAATGTTTTTCTTGGCTACTGATTCAAGTATGCTGCAGCCGTGTGACATGTATAAAAGTGGGAAACATTTCCTTCCTCCCAAATCCTTTCACATCTCTGGATTACCAGAGGGTAATGACTATGCCATGAAATCAAGGTCAGTTCTCATCAATTTCAATGAACACTTTTACAAAGAGTGAGCCTGGTCCAAGAACTGCAGTTTTCATTTACCAAGACACCTAAGAAGAGCTAATATTTTGAGGAACCTGTGAATTCCATCCACTATTTTCGACATAAAGTGAAACTTGACTAAAAGTGAGCATTTCGCAGCATTTGTCACATGAGTCTAAAAGTGCAATTTTAATGCTACCAGACAAGGGGGAAACATCTACCACCTCACAGAATGTGTAAGTTAAAGAAATAGACATTATTCCAAGGATGCCATAAATGGCATGTCGCTTACAGACTCGGTAAGTGAAAATATACTATTGACATTTGATAATCCAAACCTAGTTTTGTATACAGCTCTATCAGTGGCAACAAAAATAGAGAGGAAAAAAAATTTGAGAAAACCCAGTGCACTAGACAAAGTATGTATGCTCAGCTGTGTTCCTCTAACATTGTCACACGTTGTTTTTCTCACTGTAACTCAATGCCACAGGGCTGTTGGCATAGAAAGGTCTCGGTTTAATCAGCACAAAACATCCAAACAAGTCTTAATCATATACATTACATGAGATAAACATTTACAGAATTAATATTGATGTTGCCTACGCTAGCAAGCAAACCTGTCAATGTGGGAGGAACGTACCATTACAATAACAGCAACAAATGCTCTAGAGCCCTTGCGTGACTGAACCACTGACCTTGCTACTACAGTCAAGTGCCCTCTTTTTCTCTGGTGGTGTGCCTCTTATCCATACTGAAAAAAGTTGCATTCTCTTTAGTAAAGGAATTCAGGACTAATTTCTTATAAGACTTGGTTTTCCCATGTTCAGCATTTGTTGAGAGGCCTTAAATACTTAGAGTGATATAGAAAAGTGTTCTTTCCAATAATATTTCAGGAAAATATAATTTTCATTCTGGCCCTTTTCCATTGATTTATCCTAATTTTGCTTATTAGGACAGCAAAATGAAAACAAGACAGAAGCACATCTATTCAGGATGATGAATGGTTTGAATTCCTTCCAAAAACTTTTGCAGTGGCTCACCTACCACTACCAGGGTATCCAAGCATAAGCTGTTGACAAAGGAATCATACTCATAGAAATTGCAATTATCCAGAGCCTGGAAAGCATTACATTTGCTGAAGCACAGTGAATGTACTAGAGCTGACAGGTAGCAAAGACCTCCAGGTATAGGGAACATCCACACCAATGCTTTAGTTCAGAGCAGGAATGTGCTTCTGAAGTAGATCTCCTAACTTCTCCACTTACTGCATTTCAGTTTGCATCCTGGAGAAGCCTAAGAATGCCTGTGCTGCTTTCCAAGGAAACCAGCAGCACACACCTCCCTGCTCCTACTCTTACTGGTTGTTGGGTTCACAAGAGCAGATGAGAAGTAGCACATATTAAAAACTTTGGAGGGCATACACTACAGAAAGTCATGTCTTCAGCATCAACAATTTCACTACACAGATCTGTTCCTACCGGTACTTGCTAATGGCAACTTAGCTGCTGTGAGCCACAGCCGCTCCTGCTGCTTATTCCCTCCCCTGATGTGCTTTACCCCCTTGAAAATATATGCAGAAGTATATGCAGGGAAAAGACTGAGAGAAGAAGTCAAATAGCTTCAAAGGAAAATTAATCATAAGTTTCAACTCATTATTCCCTTTATTTTTAAGATACAACATGGTTAAAACATTTCATTTCAGTACCTTCCCACCAATAACACAGAAATAGTACAAATGAGCAGAAAACGGAAGGTGAATGGCTATGAGACCTACAATAGTACAACCTCTTTTTTTTTTTCATTGCTTTTCCCACCCATCTTCCCTAGTGATACTGTTTTTTCATCAAGTCACATATCTCCAAACTTGAGGGGTTTTGGATGGATATTGTAGCCTTCACACCTATAAGTGGCTGCAATTCTTTGGGAAAGCACCCAACACCTACAAGAGCCCAATTTCTTCAGCCCCCAGACCCAGCTCTGATTTTAATTTCCCCTGATCCAATTAATTAATCGACTTTCATTCAAGACAAACTAGTTTGTTTAAATAATCCCTGCTACTTTGCACTCATAATTTAACCTCTTCAGGTCTCCCTACTATGCAAAAGCAAGCAGTGCATCAAGATGAGTACCCCTGCTATTCTTCATTCAAAACCCACAGAGTTGCTGTGGGACACATTCCTACAAAGATAAAATGGAGAAATATGAGTTTCTGTCACAGTACACACACTGCTCAGTGCAAAAGGACTGCCACATACGTTAACATTCATTTTTTATATTACTCTAATTTGATAGATAACAACTCACATTGACTTTAAAGGAGTTACACTAATTTACATAGGAGTAAATTTGGACCATAGTAACTATATTAAATGTGACCTTAATCTGATTTAGTCAGAATGTATAAGTTAATATGTTTTTATTTCAAACTGATATTATAGTACTCATCAATTAAAAAGGTCACCAAAACATTAAAACCTCTTTATTAAACCAAACATTAGCATACTGGTTTTTAAATTGAGGAAAAAACCAAAAACAAACATTGACATTCTTTCCACTTACTGATGACCTGTCAGGTCATTTTCTATAGCAAAGAATGAGCAAGGGCTCTGCTGCCCTGTAATGACTGCCTAAAACAGTTTCAGGACCCCCTTGTGCATATTGTACCTACAGAAGCCTAACTCTGTCCATCTCCAAACACATCTCCCTACACACCCAGTGTCCAGACCATTCTCCTGATCTGCTTGCAATACTGTAATTTGTTCAACAATGACATTCAACAATGTACACTTTACTTATGTCATTTGCAGGGAAGGAGGAAAGAGGGAAAAGAATTGGCCTCTCCTGATGTAGGAGATAATTCTCTCCTTTTTCAAGCCGATGGGCAATAAAAGACTTCTGAAGGCAGTCCAGTGGGCTCAGAAAAAAATAAAAAACACTGGAAAAATGCATCCAAGCAATACACTGTGATAAATAATAGGAGAGAAGTTGAGGGAGGAAATTGGACAGGGTTGCTTTTTTATTTATTTTTTATTTTTAGGAAACATTAGCTCAGCATATAAATTAAAAATTACTCTTTTATGTAAGTGTGCATATCTATGATGTATGTATGCATTATACATATAAGAATATATGTTGACACGCAGACTGTCAGGTTTTCCCGGTTCATCACATTATCAATGAAATCGATTACTATTAAACATTCATAATCACATGCAGACACATATATCCAAACATTCAGATTAGTGCCTCTGTGCACACACTTACGCACACACAAACACTGAAACATCATCTCCATGAGGATACAGCCCTACAGATATGCTGCAGGATTCACACAGAGCCACACAGTGCTGGCATTATGAAAAGCAGCAGAAGCTGGACCAGTTCTTCTAGGGAAGTCTGTGGTAAAACCTCAATGAACTCCACAGGATCAGAGCAGTACCAGTGCGTCTAACAGGGCATCCTGATGACATACAAACAGCTTACCCATAAAGAGTATGTATGCATAAACTATCTACTTCTTGCATGCCAGAGGAATGCACATCTGCATATAGCTACATAAATCTTAAACAGAGAAAATATATGCTAGGGCTATAAAAATTCAGGACGCTAGGACTCGAAGGGATGCTTACATTAGTGCAGATGAGGTGGGTATTGTCTGAGCTTTTGTGTGCTTTTCACTCTACAACAGGCAAAAGACTGACTGAGCTTCTCTCGTTTTGTTTTTTTACCTAAACAGGGTGTTGAAATGAGTACTGAACCTTCACAAAAGTGTGGAAAAAATCCCTCTTCAATCAACAAGTTCAGTGTTTTCACAATTTTCACGTCATTGCAGGTGATAAAATATACACAGTGTTCTCTTTGGATCTGTAAAAGACTTTTTCCCCTGCTACAGCTTTAAAGCTTATTTTACATTTTAATACTTCAGACAGTAGCTTGTCCAGCTTCTTTTCATCTTTACGTTTTCTCCCTCCTCTTTCTTTCTCTCTTTCTTAAGTATTGTATTACATGAAATTCAGCCCTTATTTGGCAGGATTTTATGCAGTCTGTGGTGAGAGCTGAATTCTGAAAATGTTCAGGAAATACTGGCTAAGTGGGGAAATTTATTTGCCTGAGCCAGAGATAACATCTTTCTTAGACTTCTTTTTGAAACACTGGCACTTGTCAAGCTGAATTCTCCTGTTCCCCCTTTCCTCTCTCTCTCGTAAACACACACGTGCACACTTATTAAGGATGCAGCAGAACTTAGCCGTTACTATAAACTGGAGTTTTTATTCATTCTGTTTCTACACCCAGTAGAAAGAAAGAGAAAAAAAAGGAGAAATCGGAGATGTTAAAAAAAAAGTACAACATTTTTTTTCCCCTTTCCAGAACATTCAGCTCTTCTCATCCTCTTGTTTTTAAAAAATGATCTATGTGTCCTGTGCCAACCAGGCTTTCCTATTTTTCTTCATTAGAAAATACATCTGTAAAGCAAGTCAGAATTTTGGCATTTATTTTTATGGTCACAGGGTAATGTTCTTCACAAAACATAATCTAAAACATAAACAGTGAGGGTGAAGTAATCATTTCTTATCCAGGGCACAAGACAAAACTGAAGAGTAAGTACACACACTGATTCAGAGCTCTGCTCTCCTGGCACAGCTGCATGCTACGTGTTTTGGGGAGGACAGCTGGGGGCCGAGCAGGTGATTTGGCAAAATCATTTAGGGGTGGCAAGGAGCGAGGCTGAGGACAAAATTAAAGACTCGGGACTATAAGGAGAGAAGTTTAATGCCTGAGTGCTCGTTTTGAACTGTGACCTAAGGTTTGGCTGGGCACTAACCACAGCATGCCTCATCAGCTCCTGTCACGGGTACCCCAGGGCATACCTCCAGCAGGGAGCCAGCTCCAGAGCCGCATCCTCAACCACCAGCTCGCTCACTCACTACTGAGACCCTGCCGAGAAATCAGCATGCAACCCGAGAAAGCATCCTTTCCTCTGGAATAAAAATTAATATTACTTGTCATATTTCATGTCTGAGCTCTTTTCATGCTTTATCCTCTGTAATGAGGGCTAAATTACCAATATTAGTAGATTTTCATGGCTAGCACAGAAAGAGCTGTTACCAGAATAAATGTTTGCATTGCTTCTGTTGGACACAGGCTTTGCTAATGCAGCTTTGCTAATTATTTCTAAATAGGCAATAATCTGCATCCCCTAGTGCTGGGTAGTGGATTGGCCACGTACCTGCTATTTCCCTTATTTACATGTTTTACAACTTTATCAACTACACTAATTACACTCTGAACACTGTTTAAAATTTTCTGTTAATAGAGATACAATGATGCACCAGAGGATGTGTATTTATGCCATAATTACGCCTCTGTTCCTGCGATGCAGTCTCCAATTAGCTGTCGACGGTGGCACAAGCAGCTGCCTGATATTCTAAAGCAGTGAAACATCTGCACGGCGGATGATACGCTCACATGGATTTTTTTTTTTAAGCCTAGAAATTTACACCCAAGGGAGTGCAGACAAATAGGAGCCTGTCATGTGTAGGGATGATTAGAAATCCTCACCATGGCAACATTGGAGCAGCCATGTCACAGAGTGAGGGGACACATGTCTAGATGAAGGCGCTAAAAACATTTGCCTTTTTTTTTTCTTCAGCATTCCCAACTTCCCTCCCTCCCCCTCTCCTTTTCATATTCTTCTCTTTGCATCTAAAGCCAACCAAAACAGCAGGTGAAAAGGCCAAAATCTGCAGCCCATGCAAGGAATATGACACAGTAGATTTAGTGTCAGGAAAACAGCAAGCAATCAGAGGATGCTGCCAGGCATCCACTGGATATTTTCTTTGAGGTGGGGGAGGGAGAAGATGGAAAAATAAAGGAGAGAAAAAATATGGGCATCATTCAAAATAAAGCTCCAATGTACTTATCCTAGAATGACATTTAATAGATAACTTCCATTTAACCCTCATTAACAATTATTCTCTGACTAGTTGACCAGCTAGCATGTGCTGATGAGGGGGGGAGGGGAGGGAAAGAAAGGTGAAAGCCTGATATGAGCCTCTGTTCCCAGCATACTGTTTCAGCTTTGAGCCATTGTGTGTATAGAAAGTGTAACAGTTAATAGACTACTGTATTGTCATCTTTATACCTAAAATCTTAATTGTACGGACAATGGTGTTAATTTTATCTGGCTCCTTGTGGGCCATTGCCATTTGCAATGTAATATCAATTTCTTATAAAAAAATCATTATAATCAGTCAAAGGTATCATTCTACAATACAGGCTTGCCTGGATTGCAGGGAGATGGCATTGGTTTGGATCCAAATCTCTAGTTCTTACTCCATCTACATACCCTTTCTGTGTCTGGTCAAATGGATATTCCCACCAACATGTTTAGGAAAGGCTCCAGAGCCATCCAGAAATCTTGCAAAGCCAACTTATCTTAGAAGATTTCCTTTGTTCAGTAGGATGGAGAATTTGAGAGACCAGCTGCACTTGTCTGAAAAGAGCTCACAGCATTTCACTCTCACAGGATCTTGAGCCTCAAATACCAACTCTAAGCTGCTGCTTCCACCTGTTTTTAAATGATGGTGTTTTAATAAACACTTTATTTCTAAACTTGTGTCTAACCTCTTTGGTATCTAAAATATTTACTGAAGTCTTTATTATAAACACAATATTCATGATTCTTAAAAGAATATATTTATGATTTTAGTGCCCAAGGGTCTAACTGATCTCCTGAAAAAAAATCAGAGTAAAGGAGAAAGCATGTAGAGGAGAGAGAGGGCTGTGAAGGAATATTGGAAGTAACACAATATCTCAAAAGTGAGAGTCCCAGCTGTACCATCAGAGGCTGCCACACCTATGGACACATCACAAACCTCAGCATCAGGCTTTGCTCTGAGTCCCCCTGCCTATGCCTTAGAAGACAGGCACTTCATGCTACTTCTAATTAAATTCCAAGCAAAATAAGCAAATTAACTAACATTTGCTGACTTCTGAGCATGTGCTCTAAATATATTGAGAATGACTAACTAAAATATTTTTGGAAGGCAATGAGGAAGTTTCCCTCTGCAGTTACTGAGCTGATGCAGAGGAACTGCCCAGTGTTATGGGGTTCCTGTGTCACCATACCATGGCCATAAATTTCACTTGTTATTCATCGTGCATACCCTGTTTTGCTCAGTTCTCACACAGGAGAGTGTGATATTGGAGAGCCACTATGTGTCAGTGCAAGGACAGAGTTTATCTGATAAACAAGTCATTTTTGGAAACTGCAGATGCTCCCACTGTGAAGCATTAAACGTGGCCCCTCTTAGATACACAGAATGGGGTTCTGGTCAACTGAGCACAGGCTGATAAGCTCTGCACAGCTCTGAATGCTGTTTGCCCACATACTAATGTTAAACAAAAGAACGGCAGACTGCAGAGAAAGCATGCGGGTCAGACAACTAAATTGCTTAAACCCTTAGGCAGCCTTCTGAAAAGAAAAGGCATGAAAGAAGCTGATATGAGCTTTTATGCAGAATTGTTCTGTTTATTATCCCTGTTAAGAAAATGATGGTAAGGATCTTGTTAAACTATATATTCCCAAATAAGACAAGAGGACAACCACCTACTAAACAAGATACAATATGCCATTGGTCATTACATGATCAGACATATATCTGGTTTACATTATTTTCAGATTATGAATATAATAAAAAGACAACAATAAAGCTGCACAGATAATAACAAATGCTATTAAATTGCATTTTTTGCATTCAGTCATACGATTTGTCATTGGAAGTTTGAAGGTAATAACGGTCTGTCACTGTAGAAATCTACTTCATGTTAAAATTTCACAATCTTGTATTAAAACTTTGTTAGAGTACAATTGTTATAACTTTATTCAACTACATTATGCGACAACTTAACAATAAATCTATGACAAAGTATATCACTGCGATAACATCTAAACTTGCCTTGGATGAAACTGATATGATTTTATTACAAGATTTCTCCTATGGCTAGCATAATAAAATATTGAAAAATAACACTTGTCTGGAAAAACGGAAGGGGTGGAAAGCGTACGTGTCTTGGTAGAATCTGTGCTTTCCCTAAAGCCTGCTTGGTTTGCTCACCCCACACACCACGGTAGTGTCTTCACCTCTCATTGCACTCTGCTTCTCTGTCCACCTCTCTCACACAGCCACACGTGTGTGCAGCACACACACACACACACACACACACACAGAGCATGGACAAAGAGGAGCAGAAGGGTACCTGAGGCTCAGGATGCCAAACTCTACCTGTAGGTAGACAAGCCACTAGCAAAGCCAAAGTGTAGAAAGGCTGCATCCAAAATCATGGTAGTCTGTGTAAAGCAGAGACTCTGAGTGGCCTATTTATCAGGAAGAACAGAAGACTACCTCACACTCTGAGACTCATAACAGCACCAAAATTAAATCCTCTGCTTTTTTATTAAAAACATACATAAGACATCATAGGACTCCATTGTCATCTTTCTGACATATGCCTCATCTGATTACACATGAAAACCTTTCCTAAAGAGGCATTGCAAGAATGCAGTGCGTTTATCAGTACATGTGCACAATGCCACTCAGTGTTAGTGCTCACTGGTCTGAAATATGCTGCTTTGTAAATAAACAAGTTTATTACAAGTAGCCCTGCTCACCAGGAGAAGAGCTTCACACCTGGAACAACTTTAATGCATGGGACAGGTGCCAAGACCCCATCTTTCTGCAGAGTCCCATTACACCCTAGAATCTGCAGGGAGTGCAGAACCACTCCAACCCCTGTTGTCCTTAATCTCTCAATGCAGCCAAGGCTGAATTCCAGCTTTTGCAGTGCTCCTTGTAGCACACCAGTAGTGGGATAGGGTGCACAGCAGAATGATTCAAGCAAGAGGAAATTTTGTTTAAGGGCACACAGGAGACGTCACAGCTTGATGGTGTAGAAGGAACAAGATCATGCCAACAATCAGAAAAGAGTCACTGACAGAGCTGAGCCACTTACACACTTCTCAGGGAGAAGTAAAATACTACATTGCTAAATATATATTAAAAAAAAAAAAAAAGCAAGTAAGATCACAAAACTGCTGTGCACTGAAGTGGTTTAACTTTTACATGCAGAAAACCAAGTCAACCTATCAACTCAGATATTGCAGCTGCCTTGAAGAAAGAGACAAAAGGTGCTATACTGCTTTTTAAAATGTCTTATCTGATAGTCACCATCTTATGAGAGAGCCCCTTGCAACGTGCAGTGCATGTACCCTAAATAATATAGATTTTTTCAGTTTAGTGAATGGAGAAATTATTTAGCTTGGGCCAAAGGGGATCTGTTTCTCCACCCTCATATAGATGAAAAAATGCATATTGAACAGAACACTTACCTCAAAAATATTTTTTGTTTTGACTGGCATGTTTAAACTTGTAAATTTAACAGTATTGAAAACAGCACTGCAAAATGCAAAATTGAAAGTTGTAGTTTTGAAAAGCACCTAATTAACTATCACAACATTAATACTTCTCATTGCCTGCAAGGGCTTTTTGATCTGAACAATTGCTTATTCAGCTAGATTTTCAAATATTCTTGGTCAGTCCAAAATAGGTTGACGAGTGTAAGAAACATTTTCCCAACACCTCTGCCCAAGGAAGTAAGGAAGTGTAGCTGTGAGTATTTTCAAAGTGAGAAGCAGGATCAGAGAGATCAAGGCTCTTTCTCTATTGTACTTTGGGTTGCTGGACCAGAGAGTAAGTTACATCCGTGGACTCCTGATTCCCAACCTGTCACCCTCATTATAGATTATTCTTGCATCAGTTTCTGGGTGTTAAGAGAGTTTGGATTTGAGCATGAGGTATTGTGGGTGTGTCCTCCGACATCTGCACTCAGAGTCAGGAGGAATTGAGCCCTGTGCCTATACACACCAGAACACACGCACATAGAAAATTAATACTTGTGTACACAGCTTTATGCTACTATTTTTTTTTAATGCTCAGCACTTCTAGCTCAAGTTGTTTCTATGGAATTTTGTATACAGGTTCTACTCCTTCTGATGGCAGAGATTTCAAATTATGTATATAATCCCTATAGGTGGACAATGCAAAGTAACTGTTGTGAGAAGTGCTTTATTTCACAGGTTTGACTATTTTGAGATTTCAGCTGCTAGTAAGCCTGTCTCCTTCCCATCCTTTGTAGTTCAGTAACTAGCAAGGGATGAATACAGGTAATAAAAGTGGACAACATCAACATGATCTGGGGACAATACATACCTGCTGTTGTTGCAGTTTTATTGCTGAATAAATAGTCCAGTACAGTCTGAAAGATGCTCACAGCCACAACATCTGGTACTGAACTGTCAGAGTTAGTCCTGCCTTTAAATGACAGAGTACATGTACGCTGACTTTAGATTTGATTTATTTTTAACAGTAGGTGGTTTCATAATTAATTTGAAGAAAAATTATGTACACTTAACAATCTTTTTTTGGGATTAAGATCTTTCTTGATTCTATTTGTTGAGGCAGGGAGTAAACAAAAAAAAAAGGACAAGGTTTATGAATGTCTATCTTACTTTATTTTTCTTTTGTCTTTCTTTCTCTTGGGGCATAATCCAGTAAAATGTTGAGCATCCTTGATATGTAATGTTTCCTCTGGGATTTACACCTTTCCATATCAGGAACATTACTTATTTGGTCCGAGACAGACTTTATCATCCTGTAGAATAATATGTATTTTATTGGATATCACAAATTTAGAGGTTCACTCAGTTGTAATGTATTTCAGTATGTTTCTGAATGTATGAAACATTCTGCTCATTTCAATGATAGTGCTGTAAATTAATGAATGTTCCAAATTTTTTCTTTTTTTTTTTTTTTAAGCCAGATACAGACTATCCGTTGCTGGATCATATGAACTTTATCCCTCTAGCAAGCCTACCCAGAAGAAAGACTTGCACATTAAATCCCAGATGGTGAAGAATTGTTTTTATATTTCAGTAAAGGACTGAAATTGGGAAATTTCTCTTTCACACCTCAATTTCTGTGTAGCTTGCACTATTATGCTCAGCTGTATTATAGAGCAAGAAGCCTTTAAAATATGTAAATTTCCAGATGAATTTCTGAACAGAGAATGGTCGTACAGACTCAACACATTCCAAAAACAGAAAATGTCAAAAGAAAGGAAACAGATCAAAACACTGTTTTTGACATTACTTTCAATTAAAGCTGCATCTGTGAGGTCCACATACGCTTGGTGAATTTTTAAGGAAAGAAAAGACATGAAGGAATTATTTTATACTGGATGGTGGAGGAATACCAAATAAATGGCATGCATTATTTCAGTACATTAAAATCCCCTCTGGTACTGATTTCAGAAGATCATTTTCACTGTCTTCATCCCAAAATTATGGTATTCTGAAAGGAAAATCTGACTTCCCAAAATTCAGAAAAAAACCTCTGAAACATTATGAATTAGATGAAACAGAATATTTCCTTAATTCTTATTGTACCTCAGTGATTCATCATTTTTTTAATACTGTCTAAGTCAATAAATGTATTAATTGATGGACATTCTACTATTTTTGTAGGCTATTCCATGGCAATTCCAGATTTTAAATACCTGTTTTTTTGAGAGAAAAATTGTGTGTCAACACAACTGTATGTTTATGCAAACAACTCCATCAATATTGCATGCAAATGATGCATTTTAGCATTCAAGCATTTAGGGTTTTAAGCAGAAGTTTACACACAAGTGTCTGACATATGTATTCCTTTATACATATATATATATATACATACATATACATCATATGAAAGAAGCCTATCAGCTCAAGTTAAAACCTATATCCAGAAAGTAAGAGGAAAATAAACTTTGTGGGCAGAAGAAAATGATAGTAAACAAGAATGTTTAAATGTTGGTCTCTTCACAGAATAACAAAGTTTCAACAATAAAAAATAAAAACCAAAAGAACAAACCAAACCAAAACCCAAACAAAACCAACACCACAGACTCACAAAAACCAAACAAAACCCCCCACAACCACAATATACGACACTTCCCACTCCACCCCAATTTTCAAAATCCAGCTAAAAAGCTTATTTATTTCTGTGGCATTTTACATTTTTGCTTAAACAGCAGATTCTTGTACATTGTGGTCTTTGGTGAGACATTTTCCTGAGTGTCTGTCCCTCCTGGCACGTTTTTCCTGTGCCTTTTTGCTGCAATACACACTGTCCTTGCCAAATGAGGCCCCCAGCATCAGTTCACGTGAGTGGCAGGAATTGCCCTGGTTGGCTGTAAGATCACCTTGCCAACAAATTTGACCTGACATTCCCAACTGGAGTTGATATATGTGCAGTAGTTACTCAGGCTAAACTCCTGATCAATATGTCAGATTTTAAAAGTGATTGCAACAAAGTAGACCCAGGATTATGAGGCACCTGAATTCACAGGGATCGTGGAAAGACAAGTCTCAGACTCTTGTATTTTGCTTGTCACACTTGATGGCATGGTGAAAGATCTGAGCATAAGGCCAACACTTTCATACCCAGTTTAGCTGTGACCCATTAAGGAGACCAAAAATATACAATATGCATAAAAAAGTGGCTAATAATGCATACACACACTCACACTTGCACATGCTTCAGCTACGCAGAACACCAACACTTTTTGAAAACCACATGAACCTCCCAAACTGCACCATAAACATCCATTAACATGATAATACCCATTAATCCAGCCAAACACAACTCATTTGTCATCTTTCTCTTGCAACCCATCTGTGAGCGTGTAGGAAGGGGAGGGGGTGGAATTCACAGTCTTATCTGTCGGGGGATTAGCTTCACAAGAAGGACTGATTTTAAGCAATTCCGTGGTAGGGAAAAGCTCATTTGTTTCTACTTATTGAAGGACCTTTCTAGTATTGTACTTTCATGATCTTAAGTATTAAGCAAAGCAGTTAAAATGAGGAAAAGAATAAAAATCTTATCCAGCATTCAAATTTTATTTTTGCTGCTTGCATCATAATTTCCTTTTTTTTTTTTTACTTTCTTATGATTTAAGAGATGCATTTTAGTGGCTATATTGATGTTCGGTCTGGTGGGAAACATTTCTAACTTGAAAAATCTGGGGGTTTATATTCTGGTTTTTGCATTGGTCTCCTCTTGTCTATGAAGAGGTAAATCAATAAGGATGTAACCTAATACAAGGCATCCTGGCACTAGAAAGGTTGTGCATAGCAAAGTATGCATCTGCAGGATACACTCTCATTCAACAGGAGTCTCTAAACAATGTGAATTACTTGTAACTTAGCCTCTTTCTCTTAGAGCTGTTGCTGCTATTCTACATTACCATACACCTTCCTCTGTAAGTCCCAGAAAAAGAAGAATCTTTTTCAACCAAGTATAGAAGAGGAAGAACATAAACATTTGGTTCAATCTGAATGAGAGGTAATATTGGTTAAGACCATCTGAGAAAATAAAATCACAACAGAAGACAAAAGAACCCTCAAACTTTTCTTTTTATGCTGGGGATTTTGAGGTGGAAAAATCGATGTAGGTGTAAGTCTTATTTGACTCCCACTGAAGAACGTTGAGGCTGCAGAGGTAGTCACTGAATTCTGATGCAGTGCCAGAGCTCCTGTGTAACTCCATGTTAGCCAAGAATATTTAAGAAAACTTAGGAGCTTTGGAGAAATATAAGAGTATGCTATTGAAGCACTCAATTTGGTGCTACATAAAATACAAATATGTCTTTTATTCATAGTCAGTGTCATTAGCAGTTTTGGAGACTTGCTCTTTTTACTTTCTCTGTGAAGGAAATTCAGGTCTCTGAATGGCTACTCCGATGTTTTTGCACAGATCAAACTGTAGGTATTGCTGAAACGGGTCTGAAGAAAATGTCTGATACAATATTCAGAATTTAATTCTTTATTACAGACAGACCCTCCTTTATAGCTGAAAACCCATGTGAAATTTGTACTTTCTGTTTGAGGTTAAAAAAATGTCTGTATAGCAGTGGATGCCCAAGAGTAAAGAGTATATCCTAAATGGTGCAAGAAGATCTGGTCAGTCCTAACATTCTACAACTGAAAAATAATAAAGTGGAGGGGTTTGTTTGTTCTGTTGTTCTTTTTTTTTTTTTTTTTTTTTAAGAGTGACATTAGTATGGGGCAGGAGAAACAAGATAAAAAACCTAAAATTCCTAATTATCATGTTTTCAGCAATCTGATTTAATATTTCACTTCAGCTTCCCCTTAATGATAAATTAAAATCTGAATTAGTCTAATTGATAAATACTCCTAATTATCCATACCAAAACCCATGTGGTCCAAACCAGAAAGTAAAATAATCAAGGCATTGTTTTTAACAGTAGCAGGAAAATCAACTGAGAAGAGCAGGGTATCATTTAAGAATGATCCTTTTAGTGATTAGAAGTTCTAAGGGGAAGATGATGAATAAGGGAAAGATGTGATGAAGAAAAGGCTCATTTGTTTCAGCATTAAATCTCCTTTATGTCTCTTTCTCTCATACCCTTGTACACTCCCATCTTCACAAATGTAATAAAATTTTGTTACAAGCAGCCACCTAATACTTAAAAATTAGAAAATTCTTTAAACTCAAGAAATTTTCTCTATATTATGGGCCCAAATTCACTGTATAAGTAATTTTCATACCTCTGCAGAGAATGTGAATGCAAATAAAATCTCCCTTTTATACAAAATTGTTACAATGATAAATTTACATTGTGTTCATACATGAATGCAGTCCCTGCTTAGTTTCAGTGTACCACATGTATTTCTAATGGAATTGTTCTCATTTCAGTCCTTGTGAACAATACCCTTTATATCTTTCATATGAGAATAGACATTATGAGTCCATTAATGGGCAAGATTTGTCCATGTAATACTCCAGGGAATTTTCATGTAAATTTGCATACTTTTTCTAAATATGTATGTGAACTTGAAAGATGAGATTCTTAGATATAGAGGATGCAACAGCAGAGGTAGACAGACAAACTCATCTTCCATCCCTCACAGACCTGATACTACACATGGTAAACTGCTTTCGCTGCTTTTTTAAAAGACAAAAATTCTAAATTACCAGATTTCTAAGGCTTAGTCAAAATTTAAAACAATCGTGAAGATTTCGTCTTTTCTTAATCAAATAAATGGAAGCTTGATTAAGCATTTAGGCCCCTACACAGAAACCATATCTTTCAGGAGAGCTGTAGAGAAAAAAGGACACAATAATGAACACTAATTAAGAGACATGATCAATATCTTTGAAAAGAACCACCTCTCTTTGAAAAAAACAAATCCCCTTTCATTTGGAAATTTAAAACTAGGCAAAATTAATCTCAGCCAATGAACTGGAGTTTGACTTCAACAGTCTACATTTCTTTAGCAGTTTTCATTCAAATGCTCACCAAAAAATACCCTTAGAAAGTATCCTGAAAAGCACATTCGAGCATCATACGCAAAAGTGCCTAAACTCTCCATTTTCCTTTCTTCCTTTGAGCATTTTCTGGTCTCCTTCTGTCTCTTTCATAACCATTTGGCTCGCAATTGTAAGCACAGTGCAGTCTTTCTGTTCTGTGTATGACTTCTGTTGTATCTGTATCTCAGTCCTTGAACAGTGCTCTTAAAACACCATCATAGCAGAAATAACGAGTGGTGTGGTTATCTTTAAACAAGGCTAAAACAATCCTGCATTGCCAATGTTTACGTATAGGAATAAATTGGAAAGTTCACAGAAAGGAAATAAATTACGCTTTCAGCCACTGGGGCAGGTACAAAAGCTGCCAGACTGCACCCTAACTCTCATCAAACTGAGTACGTAATGTTGCAAGTCCTGGGATATACTTTAAGGTGTGGATGAAGGCATCTTAGAGTGATGGGGGAGAGGACTGTGGAGAATGGCAAGAACTAAAACTGGTGTTACCTGGCCCATGCTACGTTTTGGGAACAGTTTCAGAATGAAGTATATCAAGAAATATTCTACTTTCTCTTAGACAGAGTAAGTTGCAGCAATCCAAGCAGATACAGGCAATAAACTATCAGTTAAAGCCATATGGCTGACCACAGGGAGTTTTATTTAGCAATGTAGCTACACCAGAACTATTTAAGAAGATCTTATGCCTGTAGAGAATGGATAACTACTTGAGAAGATCCTGCCTTTCTAGTAGATTATTCATTACTGACATGTGATATATATTTTTTTTATAGTTACAACTATTTTTTTGCTATAACATGCCATATTTCAGAAAGAAAACAGATGCTTCCAAAAAGAGTCCCATAATAGAGAAGACACAAATATGTAAAAAAATGTTATGGACAACAAGGAAAAACATAAAAGCAGGTATGAATACCTGTATACAGTTTGTGGTGAAGTTTGAAAGTGATAGTAGAGAGGAGAAGCCACAATTCTTGTTATTTATTAAATGGATTTGTGCCTGCACCTGTTGCACATGTATTTAAAATACCTGTCTTTGAGAAAGGCAGGTCCTTTTTACTTAATACTTTTACACTGTTAAATGGATGTATAATCTCCTTAAGTTTTTTATTTCTGTACATTTGATAAATTTTTTTGGATGCTCTTGAGTCACACACATACATCTAATTGCCCAGTTTTTCAAAGATCCCAGCTATGTTTTTTACCAAAGTGTATCTCCTGTGCAGGGCAACCCTGAGTTTTTTTCCTCTGGTTCAAAGAATTATTGTGAAAAACATATATGCACTGAGGGAATGCAGTAGGTAATGTGGAGGGACATGCACAAGTAGCTCAGATAGGGTAAGTGGAAGCAGGAAAGTAAAATCTGTCTAATTGCTTAATTGGTTGAAAAAAACCCCAGTCATGAAATATTTGTTGATTCTAAAATCTAGTCTAGGATTAAGAACACCTTTGTACCTGAAGAAATTAAGTCAATGCTTTTGAAACTAAATAATTTAATATGGATTAGCTAGTTTGCTATCAATGACCTATTAAAAGCTGATGCAAAATACACTTTAAAGTACACTGTTTAAAGGAATGATGAAGAAGAAAACAGTGGCCAATATGGAGAAAAGAAAAAAAACCCAGAGGATAGAAAAAGTAACTGCACAAGCTATTTATTGGAATGAAAAAAAAAAACTTTGCCACATGACGTGAAATGGTTTCTTTGTGCAGATTTATTATTTCGTCTACTTTTTAAACAAACAAGCCATAGACATTTACCTTAGGAGCAGAAAAGTTGCTTATTTCTATACGGTAGGGTTCAACAGAACTACGGACTGATGGTTTCATAAGGCATCAGTCACACTTCCACAACATTTTCTGATATAAATATAAAAGCTTCATTTTAAAGGATAAATAAAGCAACACTATTATCTAAACAGGGTAAAATTTAACATCCTTGTGGTTTGTGGAAATTTTTGATGTGCCTGCTGGCTTTTCAATAAAAATCAATTATGCCTTAAATGCGAGCGGTAGTCAACATACTACAGACTATAAATTCAATTTCATACTCAGAAATATGGATTAGCTGAACTTGATGCCCTTCCATTGATTTCAGAAAGCAAAAGCTGATAAGGTAAATAATAGTAAGAAGCTCTCTGACACTCCACATCAAGTTCCGGATTTCCATATTATTTTTGTAAGAACTTTCCAGCCACCACAATATCCTCCTTGTGAAATATGTATGATGAATAGATATTATATGGATTGCTGATTCATCTCTATTTACAGAATGGATATCTGGCTTTTATAATGCAAGGTGGGAACTGGATAGGAAATGAATATACTGATTTCTTTTAGCCCCATGCAAGGTATATATCATCCAGGGTGAATAAAGCCGGTGAGTAATTATAGAGCAGTCTGGTTAACCTCATGTTCTCTTGACTGCAAACTTTTAAAAATAATGTTTCCAGACATAAGGTAAGCAAGAAGAAACCAGTCTCTTTAACATACAAGAAAATTTAAGGCTGCTTTAAATTTAAAAAAACCCCATCTCTCTTCTCTCTGAGCAGAACATTCAAGACAAACATGAATTACAGAAAATGAGATGTAGTTTAAGGAGGAGAGAGGCAATAATGTTAGAAGTGTGAAATATAGGAGGAAAGATGGTTCATGAACTAAAACTTTGGATACTTTCTCAGAAAGATCAAGTCATACATGAAAAATATTCTCCCCTTCCTGAAATGACAGAGCTCTTGGGCTGTAAAGCTTATGTTCCTTGGTTTTCAAACAGGACACAGTCACTCTTCTGTAAAAAAAAAATCTGATTCATTCAGGTTCAATCCAAAAGGCAGCTTAAGTAGACTTAGCCCACAAGGACTTGTTCTTACCTTCATTCAAAGGCTTCTCATTACTTTGACTCCAACTTACAAACACTGCTTTCTTTTGTCACACATCTAGCATGTTGAAAGAGACACTGTCAACAGATATGGGTCTTTCTCAAGGAATGCTGAATCCCAAGGAACATCTGTGATAGACATAGGGATACTAAACCCCTTTTGAAAAACCCAAACCACTGCTTGGGACTTACTGGCACGAATAATATTTGCAGAATTGCAGAACCATCAACATTTAAAATCTCAGCATTATGCAACTGAAAAGGAGCTTAAAATGCCTAAGTCCTGTAATTTCAGGAACTGTTTTAGAAACCCAGGGTTTAATTTGCCCCTAATTACACACATGGTTTGCAAATTATGCTCTGTCAGCTGAGTTCCACTGGTAGCTTCTGCCCTGGATTTTCCCCAGAGGGTCTATGCTGGATCACATATTTGTCTGACTGAAGAGCAGTTTCTGATGGTTCACTACAGAAATCAGTGCTGTCTTCTGTTTTTACACCTGTAAGGAATTAAAGGGTGCAGTTGTCTGTCTCAAACACTGTCAAGGCCACTGAAGGAATTTTCCATAAGATAAGCCACCACAGAGGGAACTTGAGATAAGCACAGAAGAGAGAAATTCTGACAGGAAGTCACCAGTCCAGGCCTGGTGGAGGTGAGATCTGGTTAGCATGTCCTGGCTAATGTACCTGGACAAAAATTCCCACTGTGGGAAACTGTGAGAAAGGAAGCAACTGCTCATACACATATCATGCCAAGTTATGAGAACGACATCTGCGACCACCCCGTGGACACCCGGAGCTTGATCTGTGTACTGGTGGTCTCACCAGAACAACGAGTGCAGGACCCCCACCCGCAAGAAGGCCAGGGTGAAGAAGGACCAAAAAGGCACTTCTGGATCAACAGATGGGGACTATCTTTTGCTCTCTCTCTTCCTCTGTCCCTTCCTCTCTCCCTCTCCTCTTCACACCCCCTCTGCTTTTCTATTTCTTCCTCTCTCTGTGTCTCTCCCTACCTGTTAAACAACATCCATATTATGGGCTTCAAATGGCAAGCAAATTATTTTGCCCCTTAATTCGGGCAGAGGTGTCTCTCACTAATCAGATCACAACAACAAGTCATGAGTAAAGCATTTAATTGAGATTTAGGAGACCCAAATGTTATTTCCAACTTTCCTGTTGGGTCTGGCATCGGCTTCCAGAATTGCACCACATCTCACCAAGGTGAGATGCCTTCAGTTTATGAAAGCACCACCCATTTCACTTCTGTCATCCTTTGTCATGTGCTGGTGTCATCTTGCCTCTGAGCTGGACAGGAAAACAAATTGATGAAACAGCTCTGGGCCAATCTTGTGGGTTCAATCCCTGTATGGGTCATTCACTTAAGAGGAGGACTTGATGGTCCTTGTGGGTCCGCTCCAACTCAGAATATCCTGTGATCCTATGATTCTGTGAGAAGATCTCATGCCGAGGGTGTGTTCAGAGCCATCATGCCTCGCCTTTCTCCTGCACAATATTTCAAATGTGCCATGTATCCACACCTTGTATCTCTGGAAAACAAGCAGCAGATATGCCAACTGCAGGCATTGGGATGGGAACAGGGAAACAAAGACTCCCAAGTGAATACCATACTTAATGGGTGTGCGACACAGGCCACAGGACTGCCTGCTAAAGTTGTTGGTTCTCAAATACTCACTTCCTTAATTCTGATTCTTGTTCTAATTTCAATATTAATTTAATTCCTTCCTCAAATTTCTCTGCAGAACTTATTTCCAGCACAGGCCTCTATGGATTCTGCCTTTTTTTATTAACTGGACAAGTTAATTTATACACCAAACTACTTTAGAAATGATTGAAAGCAACTTGCATTATGCTTATCTAACAGAAGCATATCAACTTGTATTGTTATAGATCATTTGCTTTCCCGTAATTTCCCATCTTTCCCTCTGGTCAGTTTTAATACAAGTCCCAATCTTAAAAGTCACAGCATGCAGCAGTTCCTTGACAGAACCAACGGAAACTTCATTTTCAGGTATTCTGTAAAGCAATATATTCAACACATGTACCCTGCTACAACACAAGCTTTTAATTTTCATTTAAATGGAGGTATAATTACATGCAGTTCTTGCACTGTAACTGCTGCAAATCACATCCTAAATACGCAATTGTGTTAAATCCTGATTAATGAAATTTCTTTGTAAGCTAGACATTCCCTGTAAGATTTATATAAAAATGACAAATAAATCTAATAAAAGAAAACAAAAAAAAGCCCCTGATATTTCCCTATACTGTTCCAGTGTAACCAAGGTATATACAGCAAAAATATACAGCATTTATTATGAAAATATAACTCTTGTAGATACACTCAGAAAACTGCAAACATTCATAAACATCTCTCTCTTTGGGGAAAGAGAAAAGTGCCATTTAACAGGTGTTAGAATGTAAATGACATCTCATTAGTGACTTCCTTTTGCAGCTCAGAGACAAATAAAACCTTCATTTAAAAGCATTAGTGTTGTTCCTAAGGGTTTCTGGTATCATAATGTTTTGGTTTATGATGATATTTAGCCTTTTGTAACATTCCCACTTATTTCTACACAATAAACCAGTCTCTGTCCTTAAAGTTAAGACTCAGAATAAAACCAGAGTTGGAAGAAGACGACTGTACAGCCATTTAAACCTTTATCCCTTGCAAGTAAGTGGCAGGGAATTACTGTCTGCATTAACATGAGTGAAAAAGAGCAGCTCATCTTCATTCTGGACACCAACTGGTTTCCAGCTTTTCTCTGCAAGGTGTGAAAATGTCTATATGTTTCTAATGTGCAGTTTTTTGCAAAAGAATCGCTCTCTATCATGCTCTTCCCAAATAAACCCACTCCTCACAAGACAGGTTTGGAGAGGTGTTAAATTACTTCAAGTGTTACTGAAATATTAATTCTGATCTGGATTAATCACAATCCTGTGATTGCTACATCCCAGTTTCCATTTAATTCAAAAAAGGGGGGAAAAATAGAAATCAAGCAACAAGTACTTCTACGGCAGCAAGAGGAACTTTCACTTGACGTTTTAGGAACAACCATGGTCAAATAGTATATTAAAAATGTGAGCCACCCTTTGGCAATGAGACTGTCAGATTCGAGTGCCATGCTGATCAACAAGGCTTCTGTGCACCATGGGTGCAAGCAGGTGGTAGAAAGTGAATGGTGTTCATCAGCAGGCATGGGATGGAGCATGAGAATCCCCTGAACTGGTCCTCAAGGTCCATTTCTAACCATCCAGAATAACAAGAAGAGGCATGGCCTTCTAGTTCAGTGCTTGACACTGTTTGGAGCCACAGGCTCTCCCTGTGGCTACTGCATACGTCACTCGGTTGACGTGGTTTTTCCATTCTTCACATAATTTAGTAGTTAGGTTTATTTATTTACCAGAGGTTTTACCATTTACGGTTTAACTCTTGGCTCATGTTACCTGTGTCTGCAATGGTGTACCCATTTGGGGTATTTTTCTGAAGATCTCAAAGATCACGGATGACAAAATATACTTTCCCACATTGTAAATTAGCTGTAAGCACTTGAGATAAAGCCTGAAGTATTATCCAAAAAGCTCAAAATAAATGTATGCATAAGTGCAAAGATAGGAAATAACAGGTAAAATGGTATAATAATAATAATAATAATAATAATAATAATAATAATAATGTGCTTTATACTTTTTTGTTGCTAGTTTTCAATCCTATCTCTTTTCATAAATCAGTTTACATCCTCAAGGGGAGTATTGCTTTTAGTCTCAACCATTCCTAGGCAAAGAACTCTGCAGTGAAGGGACTGGGGACAGCCGGGGAAATATTCAGCTTTACAATGAAAAAGGGATGCAAAGACTGGCAAGAAACTGACTCTTAGTGGATGGGAACAGATTAAACCGGCAGAAAATTCTGAATGCTGCAGGCAAAGCAAATAAGGAACTTTATTTACACTTGCTCAGAATAAAAGAATGAATGGGACATTCAACGGCTCTGAAAAGCAAAAACTAACATGATGATTTTTCAAATATACCTACCTTTTGGAGTTCTGTAATTTGCACCTGTAGAACTCATTATCACACAATATCATTATATTTTAAAGTAGTGCAATTTTGATAATAATGTCGAACATTTAGATCTGGCATGAAAAAGGCATTGCAGGGAGTCTACAAGTCTGTTTGCAAAGCTTATGCATAAAGGCAGTTAGTTTTAGTCAATCTTTTAAATATTCTTGTTTTAAAATTCTAGATTAAACCCATCTATCTCATTTACTCAAAGACTTAATTATTCATTGAGTTTTTCAAATATAAAAAATTGTGAAAGATGTGGCAGTTAAAAAAAAATTAAAACTTAACAGAATTCATTCCATTTTTAAGAGTTTTGATTAAGTTTTTGTTTTATAACACTTAATGTATATCACTGTCCCAAAATAACAAAAATCCTTACATGTAAGCATAATTTTCCTGCAGCTTTTTTTTTTGCGTAAACAAAGTACCTCATAAAACAAGAAGTGCTTCAGCTAGAGTTTTTCATAGCATCAACATTTAAGAAACATGTAGTTGGCTTCTGAAAGCCATAAAACCTGCTAAATAGAAATTAGCTAAATCCCCTGGTCAGATCTAATGGGAATATTTTGTTCAGGAATATTTTGACACCCTTTTTATTTCTTTAATCAATGCGATTGCATGGAACATCCTACAGTTTGATAGAGCACAATAAAGTATTAGCTAATGAAAAAGAATTTACTGGATATCAATCAATAATAATTTAGAACAAACATTTTCTGAATAAGTGCACAATAATTGTGTGACCAATTCATTCCATATCAGTTTGCTACTCAGCCAGTATATCATTTACAATTAATCTGAAGATAGTAGTGAGTAAAGGGAGATGGCGTGAGGATTTTTTTGTATATCACATAGTCAGATAAACTTCTAGAAAAATACTCTATTTATATAGTGAAGAATATTTAACAATAAAGTCAAATGATAAATAAATATTTTAAATAAAACAGACCAAACAAAAAATACCCACACAAATGTATGTCCTAGGCTGAAAAAAAATATGTTACTGTGATATTTTGTGATTTGCTCATAGGCTCCATTTTTCCAGGAGCGGCTTGGTTTACCCCAGAAGAAAGAGGCATCAATTCCAGGCAGTGAGAGAGGGAGGTGCAGCACACAAAGCTCTGGCATGATGTAAGGGTTTCTGCATTTTAATCTCTGTTCTCTTGTAATCTCCCTCTGTGGTTCAAGTCAAACCACTTACTCCTTTTCTGCCACTGTTTCAATTTCAATACAATTTACTTATTTCCCAGGAGAAATGGAATGCTCATTTGTTATATGTAAAGCTGACTATAAAGCAAATACAACTCTCCAACACCCACTCCCCATTACTTTTGGAAATATCTTAAAATATTGGCAAGTGAAGGAGGGGGGAGGGGGGACAGAAAGGACAAAAATGTTTGTGCTCTGCAAGCTATCCTGCTGCATCAGGGATTATATTGCTTTGCAGAAAAAGGCATCCCTCTCATGCCAACGAGCTCTTAGTGTCTTTCCCCATCATCCCACACCAGTACTGCTGATGCCTTTGTGATTACTGAGGGAAGAGGTCTGTGACTGTTAACCACAAGATCCCTAATCTTGTCATCCCTTGTGGTTCCCCAGCCACCTTCTTGCTTGTCACTGACTTCAGTCAGCCTTTTGGTGACACCTTCAGCACCTGTGACAAAGTGCCCCAGGTCAGGTACCGTCAGCCCTCTCTTCTATCTTTTGCCTAAGGTAAGAAGTTTGTTTCCCTTGTCCCAAGGACCAGACTGTAGTAAATATTCCCCCAAACAGCTTTAAGATCCAAAAGGGTCTTCAAGAAATCGATGTTTATTTGAAAAACAAGAAACTACCACAGCCAAATCAAAGCTAAACTGTTCAAAAACACCTATCCCAGACTCCCCAGTGGCAGAGATAGGTCCAAACAATTGAAGTCACTGAAAGAAAATCACAAAATCCCTTGCTTGGATTTCTAGAGTCCTGCATCTCTCTCAACTGACAAAGTCCTTGTACGACCCTCAGTGCTCAGATGTCTCTGAGTCCCCAGCGTCACTGTTCTCAGTCTCTTGAAGCTAGATAGATATCTGTCAATTATACTCTTCAGGGTACTTTGATGTGGCCAGATATGACCTTTCTCATTACCATACCAGGCATGAAAACATCTTTTGTGTAGACAATAGGATTTGTTCATGCCATATGCAGCCTCCTTTCTTTGGCCTGGCTTATAACATGACATCCAGCGCAGTTTATATACTATATTTGCAGTTTCTGTAATTGGTAAGGTACTTTGTTGTAATTGCTGCTTTACTCCTGCACCAGAACTCAGTGGTGTGTGTTTGTTTAGTCTTACAGTGAATGAATATGCTTGTACTTCCTTCTCAAATATGGAGAAGATCCATCTTCAAATGTAGTTATTTAATGCTAGGTAGACTTTTATTGACATGGCACAGCACGTTACCTGAAGCTATGTCAATCAGAAGTGCAGAGGGATCATATTTCACAACAATTCTCAGTGAAATACTTCAGTAACAAACGTAATACTGCCACTACCCAAAATTAAAATTACTGAAATTACAACAAAGACAGTCTTTCTCTCATGCAGTACCTTTGCAGGCAAAGTTATACACACACACACACACACACACACACACACACACACAAACACAAACACCTTCCTCCCCTCACAGTCCCCAAGTAGTATATTCTTTAAAAGAGAGACTTGGGATTCATGGGAAGCTGGTTATTTTAGTGTCATCTTATTTCTGAGACACTAAGCAGAGCCTATATGGAGACTGGTTCTCCAACACAGCAGCTTGTTAAGGGGAGTTGAGTGACATCCCAGCATACATCTAGCTTCCTACTGAGTCTCCAACATCTGTTACTGCCTAACTGCCTGAAATACGTAGTGCTTTCTAAGAAAAAAAGTAAGGTTTGTTTTTGTTTTTACACATATGCTCAGCTGAAAAATGTGTGAGCTGATCCCCATCACATCCTTGGACATCTATGTCATCTGCTCACATACTGCAAGATATAGACTGATTTAGTGTAAGCTTTGCTCGGCTAACATTTTCTTAAAGACACAGGAAAAGGTAAATAAAGCTGGAAAAACATCCGTGTATATATATATACATAGTGAGTATTATTATATAGGCAGAAGCTATGTAGAGTTGACAAAAAATGTGGGTGTTCTTTCAAGTAAACTTAGTGACGGAAGCTTAACATAGCTATAGTGGGTGATAAATCTTGAGGGCAGATCCCAATTCTGGAAATGGGCACAAAGTTTAGGCTGAAATCCAAGCATACTGCATTAAACCTAAATATTTTAAGTCTGGTATGTATCAGACAAGTAATTTGTTGGATCAAGTCATCATCACTATAAAAACCCCATATCCTGGAACTGCCAACTTCAAGTTCAGAATTTAGCAGGCAAATGTCTGGCTCCTGTTCAAAAACACAGTGCAGAAGTGCCTGTGCTCCCAGAATCAGTCCCTAGTGCATGACCACCTTCAGGTAGAAGCAGCCAGACGGGAACAAAAAGTGCTCTGCATTGCAAGTCCTGGAAATATTCCAGATGACTGATGGGTAGGAAACAACAGTAAAATTTAAGCACTAAATACCACTTAAAATATATATAATGTAAAAAATTATTGAATCAAAACTAAACCCTTTACATAAAAATCAAGGTCACCGTAACAAGTAAAATCTTCTAACCCATAAAAACTGGGGCTCAGCTCATCTCAAGGAGAAAAAACAGTACATTTCACAGTGCATTCCAATAGGCAAATAATTTTAGAAGTTTTCTTGGGAATAGTTCCAGCATTAAGAATAAAATCCAGCAAAAAGCCAGAAAAAAGGAAACACAGGACACTGGACGCAGCTGTCTAATCACACTTTGGCTGATATAAACAGAAGATCTAGTAAGTGAATCTATAACTGTGTTATATGAACAAAGTCCAGAAAACATCAGGTCTTTGTTATCTTGTTGAATGATACAACTATATTTAAGTGACTACAACTTTTAATACATTTTAGTTAAAAACCCCCATGCATCACTCCAAAGAAAAAAAAAAAGGTTTGCTTAGACTATTCCATTACTACTAACTTAAACAACCATGTTTAAGATGTAAGTTTTTATTGAGATAAAGAGTGCTTAAAGTGAGCTTGAATGTAATAGCAGTATGATGAAAGTACAATTTTGGTAGCAGAAATATTGTCTAGAAGGAGGCATTTCTTAGTATCAAACTGAGTCACCAACAGCAAGTCACTTCTGGATTCAGTATTTTTTTAGGTTTTTAATTGGTATCTAGTGCCAATCCATGTATTTGGGTCTTATCTTAAAAGGAGGCATAAATTAGGGTTTTACATGCATCACTGACAGTCTGTCCCAGCAGAGTGTTTCTCCCCAGGAAGGCAGGTAGCAAAGTCAAGGGCAAAGGTTTTAAGAGAAGTAAAGCATAGCCAAGGGAAGAGAGTAGAACTACAAAGGAAATGTAATATTAATACTGTAGGAAAAAGATGTCAGAATTGGAGGAGAGGCAAGAACGAATGCAGAAAAGCTAATGCATGAAGTCAGTTAACGATATGCAAACAGATTCGTCCCATTCACAACTCCAGGCATCTCTGGTTATTCATTCGGCTAGCTACCAAAAGAGATCTAATTACACTAAAATTTGACTGATGAGAAGGCAGACACTCAAAAAAATTATTTGTTTGCTTCTGCTTTCCCACAGGTAACATTCCAAATATTCCCACAAAGCTATAGGCAAATAAAAAAAAAAAACAACAAAAAGAACATAAGGAATATAAAATTCAGAAAACTCAAAAACTTCTGTGATGCTGCTGCAATATACCGTCTCACTGTTTATAATAGCAAATAAAACAAATACAAGACCTGCGTATTTTTAAAATCTATTCTCAAAATACACTCAGGTTTTCTTTGTTTTCCAGAAGAGCTACACCATCTACAGTGGCCTGGTACACAAGCCCCTGAGAATTAATGAGAAGGATTAATATATATTGTTATGACTCAAAGCATTTTATGATTAAAAAAGAGCCAATTTAACCATAATGATTCAAATTCAGCTGCAGCAATAGCAGGCAAAATTCCCATTGATTTAAGTGAGGCTGAATCCAGTCCTCATCTCTTATGCCTTAATAACACTGTGGGCCTGAATATGACAGTGCCTCTTACTTTGTGTTTAACCAAAACAAATGTCTTAAAGGCCATCATTCATCTTTAACCCTCAATAGAGTGCTGTTTCATCATTTTCTCCCTACAAGGTGTATCTCTTAATTCAAATGTATGCAATAAAAAGCATTCCCAAAGTATATCATATCTAGTTAACTACATTAAGTATTCCCTAAATGGAAAGGTCATTGATATTGGATGGATTTCTCAATTGAAACAGAAGACTGTATCTCCGAGGAATTTTTGTAGATGACAACCATATGTCTTAATTCTGGATTGTTTAATGCAGAGTACTTTTTGGTAGATACATTAAACAGCACAATAAGTTTTTTTAAATTAGAGAATTAAACATAAGAGTCTCCTTCTTCATTTGCTTCATGTCTTGTTTTAGATTTTGTTTGGTCAGACAGTGCAAAAAAAATTTGTGTTACGTGACCTGTGATAGCATTTCAAGAATGCACATGCAAATGTCTTGAAATCTGAGTGTGCTACACACTATCTAAGGAAAAAACCTTTAAATTGAAACATGATAAACCAAATAATTGAAATAATTTTCAGTTTCTGCACTGTTGTATAAAACACAATATTCATTAATTTCATAAAATATCAAGGTAGTTTCCAAATTACACATTTTTGTGTTGCAGAGATAAAGACTTATATAGGGGAACTTGAAACCAAAAGCAGTTTCTCCTAAGTGTAAGATCCAATGTAAAGCATTTATTATCAGAATACATTCTCCTGTCATGTTATGAATCTGTATCTCAAATGCCTCCACAGTGCTAGTCCTGTCTCATGTGCTCCTCCTGCATAGCTCTTATGTCTGCTCACCTTTATCAGGAGAGCCCTGAGCACAGGCATTGGTCCAAGGAGGAAGAAGGAAACAATAGCTCAGAGGAGTGCTTGTTTTAAAAGCCTTGCAGGCTGCTCCTGGGAACAAAGCCCTGGATACAGTAGGGTGAAGAAAAGGCTGCAGAAATGCACTTTGAAATCTCCGAAATTTCTAGAAATTTTACCACCACCACTAGACATACATCACCACTTTTGAGGCAGTGATTAACCACCATGATGATATGTGGGGAGTGTGAAAATAACATGCAATTGGTTTTCACCTTTATTCTCATGGCTAAAGGAGAAATTGTCCAAAGAGAAAACAGCATAATGTGATGTAGGGGGAAGTTGTAGGAGTGCTCTGTGGTCCCTTCTCTTCTGTCTAAACCTGATCTCAAGTAGGGCAGCACACCACTGGTGGTTGGTGGCTCTTTCCTGTAGTGCTTTCTCTCCGAACAGGCTTTATCCAAATTAGTCAAACAATCCTGACTGGTGAGGGATCATTTTGCAGCTCTCAGACTACACCTAATTACCACCACTCAGACTACACTGCTGAAAGGTGGCAAGGAAATTGGTGGGGGGAAGGGGAGGAGCAGAAAGTAGCAGTCTTTAATTCAAGGAACTGGCAACCCTCTAATGGAGATTCTGGACAACTTGAGCAAGTGGCTTAAATTCTCTTCTCTTTATGCTTCTTGAAAAGGCTGACCTGGCTAAAATAAATGGTTTGTTTTTACAAAACCAGACTGACAAGGGTAAGTTAAAAGAGAAAAGGACTTTCAGTGAATCATTTCTTTTAGCTATGATTGTAACATCAGTTTAAGAAAACTGCATCGAAATTTGAACCAGGTAAGAAGTGGTCTTGTGTTTCAAGTGAAAAGAAAGATTTTGTGCACAGGTTAGCATTAATCTTAGACCCTAAAACCAACTTTTGATCAGCAATGTCTTTTTCCCACCTTCTGTTTAAAGCAAATAAGGGAAGAGACTATCACAGTGCTCCTTAAAATGTACAAATAATTTCTTCTCCTGAGTTTGCTCTGCATCTCCATTGATTCTGCTGATGAGAATTTTGCTGCTGCTGCAGAATCACACAAGGGTACTTTCACCTGCACAAGGGTAGCGGCAACAGCTTCCTCCGAGCAAGACCTTTCCTGCTTCACCTTTCAGGTCATGCTGCCTCACTGATATTTAAATTTTTTTAAATGGCTTAGCATGCACTTCTGAGTCCTAATCTTTAGACAAACTCTTGGTTCACCTTCTAGCCCTAGACTCCTCCAAGAACAGCCTTACATAAATACTGTTAGTTAAAGCTACTCAGATCAGCAGAGACCTATTCCGTTCAGCCTTTCTTTCCCCCTCCCTTTTTTAAAAAAAAGGGCAAACTGTTTTATATCAACAACCATCTGTGAGCCTGTCTTTTAGGCCATCAAACTCTTCCATCCATTACCAAGAGCCTTCCTCACCTCCGCTGCATGACAGCGCAATAAAGATGACATACTAATTCAATGACTTGTAATTTCAGCTAAACAAAGACAAGTGCTGCAGCTTCTCCTTTTGTGTTTTGGTGCCATATCGGTGAAGCCAGCTATGCAAACATAGCACTGGGAGGGTTTTATGACAGCAGTTGAATGGGGAGAGTAGCTTGGTGTTGCTTTTTTTATGGGTTTTGGCTCCATGATATTTGGCTCGGTGCTGCTGGCCATTGCCATTGTGTCTGGATTCTATGTCGGCAGCAGCTAATTGTTCCAATAATGTTTATCATAGGGATCCACCAGGGAGCTGTATATGTGGAGATAAGCTACAGGGCAATGATACTCACTATCTTGCTGATCTCTATACACAGTGCTTTTGCTTCATGCCAAAAAGCACTTTAGGTTTCCAGTCTAAAAAAGAAGAAAAAAAAAAAAAGGGAAAAAAATAACAGCTTAATCATTGTGCCAACAATAGTGTCTAAGGGGATGTAATCAGGTTGCTCTGATAATCTTAGTAACACATGAAAGTCATGCGCAAAAGCAGTAATTGAAGTAGTTGGTTCTTTCTACCACCTGCTGTTGAAGTCACAGGTTAATCTAAATGAGGTCCCTTTCCTATGAAGTAGGATGCAGGGCACCTTTTAAACCATGAAAACGTCTTATGCAGGCTTTGCAAAATAATAAAGAAACAGTTCATTAAATGAAAAGTATTAAGTATCCAGTGCTTGCAGAACATTTCATGCTGCTATCGTGTGCCATATCCAAGTGGAAAAGCCATTCTAATGTTTAAACCCCAATGCACACTTCAGTTTGCATGTGGAGGCAGACAAAAGGAGTTTGCCAGGCAGATGCCCCCAAATAACTAGACATTAGGGAGCCAATGTAACAGGTAGTAAGGAAGTGACTGGATTTTAGGGCTTATTTTTGACCCCCCAGGAATAATACAAAAATAAATTTCTAAGAACACAATGACACACTTTTATGTGTATACCGGTAGGCAATTTGCATTCTAAATTCTCTTACAAATTCTTCACATTATTTCAAGGACTACAAAATAAACAGTTGAAGATTTGAGCTCTGAACTGGTCAATTTACAATATTTTCCTACTGTGTTTTGATCCAGAACCCAAATATGGGAGAAAAGCAATAAAATGAAAATGTCATTGTGGGTAAGAACCACTATAATTACAAACACTCTTTGTACCTTTTACTCTAATAAATGATTTATAATTAAAGGCTCAATGCTGTGGCTGTAATACCAGCCAACTATTATTCTTACTGGCCCTGTGAAGTTGCCCCAAGATCTCTGCCACACACATTATTAATCTGCTTAAGTATTAGGTGCATAAACTCAGTAGAGTTAATAAAATGCTATAGCTTCATCTCCAAAGTACAGAAATCCGTCCCTCATGGAAAAGTCCTGAAGGATTTAATAAGGATACCACTAGTTATTTCCTATAGAAATTACTCCGAAATAATTTACATAATTTGAGAAAATGGTATACTTCCTACAGGCTTTTGAACCATCCTAAGGGATTCTGTAGCAAAGATAGCAGACTTTCTGAAATTCTACTGGATATTGTAATATTCTACTATATTCTAGAGAAATCTTCCATGAACCTTCTCTGAAGTTGATCCTGTTCCTGGGAACAGCAGGTTTTGAGTATTTTCTCCCTTTTGTTTCTTGTCATACACAGTGACTACATCAGCATTATCAAGCAAAGCTGCACAGCGGCAGTGGATCTGTACAGATAAACAACTGGGGCTGAAGATTCAGCGTTCACATTACACACATTCTTGGGTGGTGGTTAAAATGGGTTAGTTTTAGTGTGGTGCCATGGACCACCTGCTGTGGACAAGGTGTGCTCTTAGAGAATGTCTTTTGCCTGAGTTTCACATAAAATTGCGGTGTGTGGGGATTTTTCTCTTCAAAAGCACATCTCTTCCACAAACTAATAGTAGTAGTGGCTAATGTAGACATACCAGCATAGCATTATCTTCTGTGTATCATATAAGCCATACATCATTGTTACTTCATTGGGAGGAGCTGTTTTTGTGAGAAATTGGTGAAAGTCAGGCCAGAATATGACACATTAGAAATATTTCAAAGATAAAATAAGAAACGAGTCCTCAAATGCAACTACATCTACCACAATGACTGAGCACATAGCAAAGCAGTACAGCAACAAAGTTCAGAGAAATGTGGTTAAAATTACAAATCTTCTTGCCTAAAACCCAGGCAATATTTCTATAGTTATTCATAAGTAATTAACAAAATGAACTGATAATTCACTTTTATTTGTTGGCTCTTTTGAGCTATTCTGACACCAAAAATACAGTCAGAAAAAGTATGACCGTGTATTAGTTAAAGAAGATTTAAAAAAAAAAAAAAAAAACCCAAAAAACCCCAGATAACAATTTAGCAGTAAAATTTTAAGTGTTTTTCAAGGTGCTAACATTCAGCAACTTTCTTAGAAGTTTTGGGACACCTCAGCTTTCCCTGTGTGTTACAAGAAAAGCTAAGCACCTACTCAGAGATTCCGCAACCATCAAAAATAATAGTAAGTAAAAGCAGAATGTAACACAGACTGGCAATTAAAAAGGAATATGATAATGCCTGGAGTTGTGCAGCCTACATGGACTTCTGAGATCCCTTTGCTGCAAAGCCCAAGTGATATATTTTCGTCTTTCACATTCAGCTTTTTATTTTAGAAATCAAGGTCTGATTCTGCTATCATTAGTCACGACGAGTAGTACCTGACTCTGCAAGTAATCTCTATAGATTTCAGTATTAATTCTTGTTAAATGCTGTTCATACAGGAAAAAAGGTGCCAATAAGGAGAAGTTAGAAGGATTCATGTACTGTTTAATCTTATTTCAGCTGTGTTTTTTCCCCCTCCATGCTAGTGTGTGTGCATTCTCCCATCTCTCTATTTCAATCCCCTTCCTTTTGTCTCTAGTCCTTTTCAGGTCTTACTTGTTATTTTCTCCCTTCCTGTCCCTTCCTCTCTTTCAATCCCCTGTGAATCTCAAACTCCATCACTTGCATTTCCAATTGTCAGCAAAGAGACAAGCCAGAATGGGTCTAAGTCCATCATGTTTTTTGTTACCTTTCCCAAACTGCACAAAATGTTCTTGGACCTCTGTCTATACTTGCCAAGTTCTCAATATCCCCCTTCCCTACCTGAAGTGGGCTGTGAAGAACAAAAGTATATGTAGAAGTTTCAGAGATTCATGAAAGTAACACTCCCAAATCTACCATCGATCTGTATGGAGGAGCCAGTTGTTACTCATTACCTGCTCTGCCTTCCTGTTTCCATACTCAATACAAGGTTAACTCCGGTGACCTTGCTTTCTTAACACATATAGGAATAGGCAAATTGAAAATAAACACAAGCGCAACCTTCCAAACCAAAATGCTCATTCATGTTCCCTCAGGGGATCGTGAGAGAGCACACTGTCTTTGATGACTAAGTCAAGTTACAGCAATACACGAGTGGATATACAACAGCCTTATTCTCCTGCTTTTGCAGTTCCATTAGAAGTGAGTACAGATTATGTTCACTGTATTATGTTTAGAGGAAAAAATAAAATGCTGAAAAAGGGAGCAAAATCACCGGAAAGACCCATTCTATTTTGACTGCACTGAGGAGGATCTATATGATGTAAGTCAAAAACCTTCCCTCGAGGACTTCACCATTTTATCCTGTTCATTTCATGTGCTATGCAGAGGTTTCTAAGAGAAGCAACAACTAGATTTGGATGTGCAACTCAGATTCCAACTCATCCATATTCTTGACTGCTGAGTTAACTTTTTAAAGAACTACAACCATTAGGAATAATTCAAAATATATTGGCATCTCCTATTTCTTGTACTTGGCCTGAGTTCATTCTTCTCCTTTGGGAGATGAATCTTTCAAGCTTCACTTTTCCATTTCACTGCTCTAGTGGCTCTCTACAACATTTGTGGAGCCAGGAGGGTGGATTTGTAGCTTCTGAATGAACTATAATTGCTTGTACCATCTTCAGAATATCAATCTTCAGGACTTCTCCTATTTACTAGTTTATTCCTAAAATAAACTTTGCTTTTAAGCACCAGATGGCTTTTCCACAGCAAGATGGCTCAGGGTACTACCAATGTTTATTCCATGCTCTCAGAGAAATTTCTGGTTGGATTCTGCTTAAAATAGGTGATGGATTCTATCAAATATGTTTTTCACTTTCTCCTGTTTAACACTTTACTGTAATATGGCATTTAAGTACTACCAAATTTCTAAATGCCAGATACAGATAAAATTTATTAAATAAAATGAAAGTGTGCCCTTACCTATGGGTAAAATGAATGAAATACATGCTTGATTTAGAATAAATGAGAAAAAGTCATGTGTAACCACTGTGCAAATTATTTTTTATAAGAGGAAAAGAAAACACAACAAAAGCTAGTGAGCATTTATATTAGATTCTAAAAGTGTTTCTAAGGGAAAAAATTTTAGATTTTTAAAATAAGTCATTTATGAGTAGACAAATAAATGCATTTTTTAGGGAGTTTTTAATGTGAATGATGAATGTTATAGGAAAGAGCAGCCATTTGCCCCTTCTACTCTGTAAACCAAAGAACCCTACAATCCATTTAAGCACAATTATAGCAGTAATTGTAGAGGAAAATTAGGAAAGGGAGCCTTAAAACCAGTCCCAACAGTGCCTGAAAAATTTGTGCAAAGTATTTTAAATCCCTTAAGGAGTCCTTATGTATACCTGTTGAAGAACTGGATGTTTCCCATTTTAATTTCTGCACTATTAACACATTTGACAGCTAAGCTTTGATGCCAATAATGTTATTGTTAAAATGGCAACATGCAGAGCTGTTGGAACTATTGCAAATAAATATTTATCTGTTAAGCAGTATTCTGGGGTGAAGTATATTTCATTTAAGAAGTGGATAGAAGAAAAACTCTTACTCCTCTTAACAGCACTAAAATGCTAAGATACAGGAATATTTTCTTATTTTTCAGAGTACGGATCTACTTCCAGAACTATACCCAGGAATTCCACCTCAACACAGAAAATATTAGACTTCTGTGAATCACAGAACTTCCTAGGAATACTTTTTCCGTTCTGATAACCAAAACAAAAAACAACATGAGAAAATAATAAATACTGGAAAAGGACCAATTAAGAAAGGTAACAGCTTCATGTCTAATGCAGGTCAGCATCACCTGTGTAAAGCAGCTTTAAGGTTGCCACAGAGCTTTAGGTGTGGGGCTGAGCAGAACTGGCCCACCTACTTGCTCTAATTTATTTCACCTGCAAATGATCCTCCAGGTTATTTACTCTAGACAGGCGTCCTCTTTGCCCTGTGACAGACAGTATAAAGCTCAATCAGCTTCATATATTAGAGCACTCCTAACCAGAGAAACCAGACTACAGTCTGTAGCTCTGGCCAGTTTGTAGTGATAAGAGGGATTTACATAAACACCTCATGTTAGGCAACTACTCTGCTCAGTTTAAGTTAGGTGACTTATATCTTCCCATGAGAAAGTGAGAAAAGGAGCTGCTACTTGGACCTTTAAAAACTTGCAGAAAATGCAAATGTCTACAGTAGTAACTGTTTGTAATCATCTAGAAGAAATGGGAGCCATAAAATAACTCTATAGAAATTATACATAAAATCTTCAATGCAATGTCTAAATCAAATCAGAAAAAAATGGAAGAGTTGCAGCATTTCACTAATTTCAGCTGCTCCGTTTTTGTAAAATTATGCTAGCACAGAAGAAAAGAGATATGAATTAATTTCTTCAGTATAAGCAATTCCTATTAATTTCTGTGGAAGCTGCATGAATCAAGGGTAATAGACCACCATTAAGATATATGAAACTGAAAAGCTGTTGACTTTCAGAAATCAGTTAGACTAGGCTAGCCGAAAGACAAGTTAATATATTTTTAATTAGATCTCCATTTGCTCAAGATAAAGATTGCCATCTCGGTGTGAAATGTATCTCAAAATATTGAGCCAAACACGTGGTCTGAGAAAAACTATTTCTTAATGTGCTAAACATCTACACTTGGACTGAGGGGTCTGACTAAATAAGAAATCCTTGCAAGACCGATTACCTAGATGGTATGATATCTGTGCACTGTGTGCCTATTTAGATCTATGTGATGTCTAGCACAAAAATAGCATAAACAGTAATAACTATAAATAGTCTAAAATTACCTTGCAAAGCAGAACTGTTTGTTATTGGTTAAGAGAGAAATCCTTTGACTGGCAAATAACTTTAAACATTAACTAAATTAACTACACCGTTAAATTTTAGTTGTTGCTAATAAGCATTCCAAAGCGTGTTATTCACACAAATGCAACTTGATATGTTGTGATTTTAAGCAAGTAGAAAATAAGGAACTATTGGCCCTAGTTCAGCAAAACTGTCAAAAGCCAGTGATGAGTCAAAGGCAACTCTTTCTCACTCTGAAGACTGAAACACCTCCTCTTTGAGACGTGTTAGGAACAGCAGGCTATCTGCAAAAGTCACATTGTCACGGTGAGAAGAAAAACTTGGTGATATGTGATATCCATATATTTTCATCCCCTAGAGAGGCTAGAAAACCCATCTGATCTACCTACAATGCATCTGGAAACGAGATGACAGATCTCCAATTCCTGTGAGACCACATCCCTGTTTAATGGGGTAAGCCAAAAGAAGGTTGACCAGTTTCAACATGTGCCGACAAGCAAGTGCACTCTTTCACAGTGACTCAGAAGTGACCTAGAAAAAAAAAATCTTTTTATACCTTACCTCTCAGAAGAAGGTTCTGTGTACAGGCAGGGTGGACCAGAACCGAACTCATCACCAGCTAGCTGGATTCCCAAAATTAAATGGCTGTGTGAGATTACACAACTGGCAAAATAAAACTGATGCAGATTCTTGAATTAGCTGGCTGTGAGGCAAGGAAGTAATGATTTATAGTGTTCATGCTTCTCATTTTAGCTTGGATTTTTCATGAATTTTAAAACTGTCATTGGCTTCATTTGGCATTTGCTCTTTTCTCACTACATACACTCTACCAGATACATAATTTAGAATTCCGCAACTACAATTTAAGTTAAAAAAAAAAAAAGGAAAAAGAGAGATTCATTTTCTTAGAGCCTTCTTAGAGCCTTAAAACAAAGATCTGGGTTTTTAAGGATCTAAATAAAGGAAAAAACAAGTGTTTTGAAAAAAACACAAAAAACATTCAAAAAAGTATTAATCAAGCTATACAAAGGACCTAAAGACTATATATTGCCCCCCTCACTCTGTTTTAAATAGGTGAAACTGAAATATCTGTAACTAAAATTTTGAGAGGATGAAAGGCAAAACCAGTCAGTCTGTCTTTATTGTGTATTAATTTATCACTAAAACTCTCATCTTATGCTTGAACCTTGGTACATTGAAGACAGATAAATCCCTCACTGTAATAACTCTCCTGCCTCCAAATATGATACGGAAAACCAGAAATATGCTGGTACCAAAACTACAGTGAATATCCCTGAAGCTAGGCGTTTTAGATAAGATCATCAACCTTGAATTTATCTGACTTTCATAGCAATACTCTGCAGTGCATTTTCAGTTTCCCTTGCCCATTATGGCAGGGATATCGAGTCACAGGGAATGCTGTCGTTGGGGTTCAGGGTCAGAAAGTAGAAGACAGTCCAGTGGGTAGTGAAACAGCTACAAGATTTGTCACTTGCCTACATGGTTAAAGGTTCTGAGAAATCCCTCTTGCATATGCTAGAAAAGATGCACAAATGCCAGGCTTATTGGCTTTAAAGGAGAAAAGGTTTTACTCCCTGAAGTCTGGGGGCAAAAGACCAAAGTAGTTGAATTGTGTCTGTAGGTTACAAAGGAAGTATATTTTATCAGAAGAATATATTTGAAAGTCTGACCTTTATGAGGAGAAATACAGGTCTGGCACTGACAATTTGTTACAAGTAGTAGCAGTCCTGATGTCATTATTAGCTGGCACTTTGAAGCCCACCTTGAAAGACTTGGTGCTTCACACACTGTCATTCTTTTCTCCAGTAGTGTAGTTCAGTCTGGGATACACGTAAATATGATTGATCACATTTCTGAGTAACAGAACTCTCATTATTATCACTGACTTATAGCACCAGCTATGCCAAATTTGCATCTCTGAGGAATATTTGGGATACCATGTGGTGAGCCTTGGGCAGAATGATCAAAAGCTGGAGGTATTTTTCACACAATTTCTACATCCTTGTGATGGATTTTTCTGGCATTTTCATGTGAGATTTGGAGACATTTTTCTGACTAGACGACAGGACCATGTATTTAAGGATTCTGCCCAAAAGTGACAGTTGGCAATCTAGTTGTAACAAACATCCCACTGGTTTGGGCAAGAAATTAGACACTTTTCCAGTAGTAATGCTAGTTTGAGAGAAATTGAGATAACCCAATGAGAAGGAATCAAGATGGAAATAGTAAAGATTGCTCTTTAGATAACCTTTTCTAAATAGTAGATGTGATTTCTCCCATTAAATCAACATATTTACATAAATATTAAGCTTTCAAACTGAGCAATAATCAGTTATTTTCCTCTGAAGCAGACAAACAGAGTTATTAAAAAGACATCAACTGTTTGGGGGAAATAGAAAGGATCAGCTTCCTCTTTCTACACTACTGGAGCCTCTTAATTGTCGTATGCTACACAAACAGAAGTGTAGAATAGAGTTTGAGCATGGAATCCAGCGACCCCAGAAGGTGAGGTCTGTATTAAGAAATTTACAGTTATCCACCCATGCTGAATCTACTTATTTATTGTGACTAAATAGGAAACAATTTTTTTTAAATGGTACTTTTTGCACTAAAACACACTTCCAAACATTTTGCAATGTTTTATGCTTGGTTCTGACTAATATGATTAAACATCTAGTACAATAATTAGATTAGACTCACTTAACAGCCCCACTTAAATTTGAATTCCTTCCTCTGTCCAGAAAGTATAAAATATGATGTACCAAGTTGTTTGCAAAATTTCCTGATTATTAATCCTCTTAGTGTCTATATGAGAGATTAGTTACTATGAGATCAAGATAAAAGTCCAAAAATCTATTCACTTTCACTGCCACTATAAAAGTATCTTTTTGTCTATAAAGCCTCAGACAGCCACTGGGGCCAAGCCAGGATTCCTGTAGTGAAACAATCGACTTGGCATCATGTTGACACATATAAACAACAGTCTGTCAACAGGCCTCACATTAGTGACAGAACATTTTTGGCAAAACAGTAGCATCCTTCTGGGCACTATGGCAATAACAGCCAGTAGCATCCATTCATGCCTTCACTTTACAGCACAATATTAATTAAAAGATTATAATAGTGACACTTATCCAAGAAGCTAAAAACCCACAGAAATATCCATGCAGAAGAGGAGAATGTTTATTGAATGAGAACATGCCTCTAGCTGCTTTTTCATACAGTAATTTTAGACTTACACACTGTATGTAACCTCTGTCAGTTCACAATTAGCAGATAAATGTAACTGCTTGCTTGCAAATGGCCTTATGAAGTGTATACACACACACACGTGCCATCAACTTATGTAAATCAACTTCTCTCCAGCCTGAACTAAAAGGTGCAAAACAAATAACATTGTTCATGAAAATAAGCTGTGCTGAAGGCTTTTTTTTACTTTCTTTTTTTTTTTTTTAATAAAGGTCCAAATTAAAAGAGAATCGCTAGTTTTGACGGTTTTATATTTTGCCTTTTTAATGTCTTTTCTAACACCCAAAAATATATGTAAGGGAGTTTTTATGTATACTAAATATCTGTCAATGTGTTAAAAGAAGGTGTAAAAAATATTTCATCTAGTTAATGTCTTTACCATAACCACTCAGCTTTTAAACTTTTTAAGTCCTTTAAATATGTGTTATGCTTATTAATAATCCTTTGGAGTCAATGCATCAAAATTAGGGGTAATGTGTAGAAGGGAACTTGGAAGGATGAAGAAACATCAATTACCTGCTGCCAACTGGTGGAAGCTTAAATAGTAAGAAAATGTAGCGTGCAGAGGAAAGTGAATGGCATCCAAGAATCCCAGAAGAAGCATAACTTTAGTTCTGGAAGCTGTATATGCAAATTAGGAGAGTAGTTTTTCTGGACTAATTATCCTTACTGAGATATCCCATACTGTGTTAAAAAGAAATGCCCTGAACTCACATGGGGAGAGGTACAATGCATACGGCATTCACAGGCCCAGCACAGGAACCTAAAGAAACATAGCTGGGGAAAAGTGAGGAGAGACCTTTAGAGGTCATATAATTCCTCTGACATAGTATTTTATGACTAAACCATTCTAGACAGATGTTTGTCCTTGCCTAACCATTCGGTAGTGCAGATTCTGTAACATTTTTGTACATGTTACTTCAGTCCCTGAAAAATTTTGAGTAATATCTCTTACCTTAGTCCCATGGAACAGTGGCCTTGACTTTCTCATTATTAAGGATCTGAAGGGCACTCTGGCCTTCTTCAGGCTAAATTAAACCAGTTATTCTAATCTCATCGGATTTACAGCAGCAGGTCTGTGAATGTAAGGACACCTATTGCCAACCACAACCAGAGAGTTGAACTGTCTCTGATGTGTTATCCCTCATATTTTGCAAAGCTGGATGGTAATCTGAGCTTGCCCATTGAGTTAAACACATAAATCCTCTCCTCAGGAAGGAGGAAAAAGTTAATTTTCTCTTTTGAAAAAGCTGGTGATAAACTTGAGCATACACTTCAGAGTGTGTCCCAAATGTCGGACTACATGTTAGCCAGGGTATCTAAGGCAACCTAAAGAGAAAGCAAGCAAGACTATGGGATACTTCACACAGGAACATTCATTTTAAAAATCCATAATCTGATTTTCAGTTCCAACTTGGAGATTTCTTTATGAGTTGCATCATCTGCTTTTTTTAAAGTAAAATGGAGAATCTAAGAAAAAAGGAGGCCAGGTCCCTCACCACTGAGCTTCCTGTGCTCTCTCTGTCCTGGTACCTGGAGCTGTGTGGCAGCCTTGTTTCTGGAGAGGAGGAAGAGGAGCCAGACTTTTCTCAGCCAGGTACTCCAATGCTCTTCTCAGAGGACCATGTTGTTAGAGGGTTTCAATCTGTCTGCTCAGAGAAACTCAGACTGAACCTCTTCCATTTTTAAGTGCAAATCTTCTAACTACGGGTAACGTTATGTTGGTTATTTTTCTGAATCTGTGTCTTCCAGACTGAGAACTTAATTTTTAGCAATAATGGGAGGAACAAAGCCAAACATATCTCTGAGATTTTCAATTAAGAGTGATAAAATTAACTATTTTGACCAGGTTCTTCCTCTCCTCTATGTACACATTCTTACTGAATTCATTATACGCATGCCAGGAGTGCATGATAAGATCTAAAATAACACTTCATTGAAGGGTTCTTTTGTGTATGGGAAACACAAACTACCTACAGAACAGCACAAAGAACCTCACCACAGCACTTGGGACAGTTCAAATGACAGGTTAGTTTCCTTTTTGTAGCCAGCATGCTATATCATAACACACTTCCATGTGCTCAAATTAATGCAAAGGAAACAGTTATTAATTAATGAGGGATTGTAAGACTTGCCTATGTAGCCCCTTTTAGCTATCTTTATAGAGTTTAAAACAAAGAATGAATATTTTGGTAAAAATAGCAGAACCATTAATGTACATGGAATAATTATATCCTTAGCTAATTTAAACAGTTGGGATGATACTAATTGAGATCTATATTTTTTTGTCCTGCAGGAAATCTCTGCATTTCTGGAATTCTGATTACAAACTGAGGCTCTGAGATTCCAATATTTTGATTTTAAAGTGTCAAAATAAAATATTTTGATATTTTGGAATTTTTTTTTGCATTATTACAATGGAATATTTCATTTTGATGGATTTAACCTGTCTAAAAAGTGTTGCTTCAAGTAAATTCACAGTTGAATAGATTTTTCTTATTGATACCTCTTGCCTGTATCTTATATTCATTACTGAGTCTTTGATTTTCCTTACTGGGTACTCAGACTGCACATTGCTTTGGCAGTTTAAGTTACATGGTTTCCCTAAACTTGCTTACCTAAATAAAAAAGGGTATTTTTCTGTCAGTTATGCAATCAGCTGGAGATCTTTACTCATCAAAGAAACAGTGGCCTGACCTACAGCTGTCATATCACAATGAAATACTATGGAAAAGCGCTATATCAACAGATTGGAACTGCACATGGAGATACCTTATTTTTCGATTAGAAAATTCACTCAGGAAAACACACCACAAAACACAACAAACCCAAATGAGAAAACCACATGACTTTGTAGAAATTTCATTTCTGTGGCAAAGAAATTCTCAGTCAAATATATGTCAAAGGTAGTTGAATTGTTCATGCTTTCTGTATCCAATGGGGAAGGGAAAGCACAGGAAGGGAAGAACTAATCAGAAATACTAAGATTTTTCTAAGATACATATCTAAAAGACCTCTCTAAAATTCAGCTGCTTGTCTTTCATAGGTAGTGCTCTCAAGGTCTGCAAACTTATTCTCACAATAAAAGAGAAAAAAAATGAGTAGCTCCAGTTTAGGCAGGTATTTTCTGTGCTTGCAACTCTTACAAATAGAATGCTGTTTATATTTTTGGGAGGTTTTTTTAGGGTTTTTTTTTTTATCCAATTCCCTCTAAAAACCAAAAGAATACAAACATGCTTTTTTGTTATAGGGTTTCAAGTTTATTCTCCTGCTTCTGGGTCTCAAAGGAAAACGTCACAAGAAAGGAATTAAAATGACTCTTCAGGGGCTCAGAAAACATGAAATAAAAAGGCTTCAAATGATGAAATGTGTAGAGTGATTTGTGGTGGTTTGTGAAAGTTTTATTGAACCTTAACTAGCAGAATGATACTGTAGCATTCAGTCTCGATTCACCCCCTCCCAGCCTTTTCTCTCCCCTGTTGTTCAAATGTCATAAGCTTTTTACATTTCAGCTGAGTTTTTTCTGACATTGAACAGAAGTGAGAAGGCTGAGAAAACAACTTCTAAAACTATCATTTTTCTCTTGTCTCACTGTCCTTATGTTATACATGGATGATTCTTATCCATGGTAAGTTAGATAGAAATACAGCTCTGGGTCCTGGGTCTTGAAATAACTTCATGCAGGGCAGTGTTGGGAATGCCCAGCTGATCTTTGTATTTGTCTTTAGCTATGTAGACACTCAACACTCATTGATTTTACTAGGAACTGCACAGGTGTACATCCGAAACAAAATTAACCAGTGAGAATAGTGTGAATGTGGTGACTTTTTTCTTAATATACTAAATGAAAGTATAAAAACAATGCCAATTTCATGAACAATCCCAAGTTCCCTTGTTTAGCATTCCTAAAAAGAATTGTAGATACGGTTCAGTTGTTTAACAAACACTTGTTTACAACCTAGCCTGAGAAAAACTACAGTTGGTATTCCAGTTAGAACAATTTATTTATCAGGACTCAGATTTTCAAACACAAATGCTCAGAGATTCAGAGACAAATTTTCATAGCAGCAGGCATAACAACATAGCACATATATAACTTTGGGACATATTATGCACATGATCCAGCATATTTCTTGTTTGTTCTGTGATATCCAAAAGGACACCACCTGCAGCTCTCAAAAATTAGTTTAAAATGTCTTAAAAATCTGCTAGCTAGTACCTTTCATCCAAAACAAGCGACCTTCCAACTCTTGTGTACAACTTAGAAAGTTCTGGCAGCTCTTTTGTGTAACCTTTAGTTTTAGACTGTAGTGGGTGTATGTAAAATCTAAACTACAAAGAGGAAAGCTCATCATATTCCATGTCCTGACAAGCAAATATTATATTAGCATACTTTAAATACACATGCATAATAGCTCAGGAAAACATTTCTAAAGATTTCAGTGGAAGCTACTGACTAAAAAAAAAAAAAAAAAGTGTGATTTATTCATAAAGCACAATTAAATACAAGTTTCCTGGAAATAATCTGTACCGCTATCCTGGTGTTTGTCACAATCTGACCATCTTTAAAATGGTCAGTAAGTAAGCCCAATGTGTACTAATTCACTAAAATCAGCTTTAATGATCAATGTCTTAGCCTGTCTTTCAAAAGTACAGCACTTAAGGTTTTAAAAAATGAATTTCAAATATGTCCTAAGAAGTTCTTACTACAATATATATTATCTAAAATGAGTGACTCCTGCATGGCTTTGATAGGAACTTGAATCAGGAAAGTTACCTAGCTAAGTCATATAGCCCTTGACTTCCAAAATCTTATCTCATTTTAGATACCTATAAATGGAATATATTTTGCCCTGTGGTCATGACTCTGAAAATACATGGGTCTGCTCTGGTGCTGTTCATTATATTTCATCATTTATACTTATCTATTGGGCAAATTTTTACTATGAAAAATTAAAAAAAGAAATAACTACTTAAAAAAAATTTGGTCTACCAATTTTTTTGCTGTCCCTTTGTATTTGGTTTGCACAGCCTGG
>WBMZ01002166.1:0-71798 GCA_013400975.1 Atrichornis clamosus | reverse complement strand
GGGGCCGGGGTGGCGGGGGATGCACCGTGGCCGCATTGTGCCGAGAGCTGCACACCGCGATGGCTCTTGGCCAGGTGTCTCAGGGCAAAGGCGGGAGCTGAGCTGGCGAACCCGAGCGCTGTTGCCGCCCGGGTCTGTCCCTCACTGAGGGGAAGGCAAACCTGTCGCCTTCCTCTCTTCCTCCCACCGCTGCTCCGCATCGTCAGTACCGCCGCTGTCCCCAAGCTGGAAGTGGAGGTTTGGGAAGAGGGAGCGAGAGGCCAGGGCAGCGCAGCCCCTCGATGCCCCCCGCCCGATGCCGGCTCGGTAGCCCGGAACTCCTTCCCACAGCCGGAGCGCTGCTCCTGAGCCGGGCTCAGGGAGGCCGAACCGGCTGCATTGAGGATATGACCTCCGCTCTCCTGGGGAGCGGAGGTGAGAAACGGGCTCTAACTTCGCTAGAGTTGTGGGTGGACAACAGTCTCTACCTCTGTGAGGTCTCCTTCTGCCCCCACCGTACGGCGCAGCCAATCGCCTTTTCGGTTTGTCGGCAACCCTGTCATTAATTTCTGAACAAAATCAGCATTCTTTGGGTGAATATCCATCGCTAAAGTAGCCAGGGCGCTGACACTCTGTGGAAAGCAAGAGGCATTCCTGCCTACGGAGTGGAGGCATGATTGCAAGAGGCGTGTGTGCACTGGAAAGGAATGAATACATTGTAATGAAAACCTCTCTTCACATTTTCCTTAGAAACTTTTGGGGGAGTAGAGTATGAAAAACATTAAACATCATCATTTTCCTGTCAAAATCTTGCACAGCTACCTCAACCCTAAAGGAAGCTGAAGGGACCAAAGACTCATCTGTAGATCATGTCACAAGTATTTGTTCTTGCTGCTCAAAACTTGCTAGGAAAGTGCAGTGCTGTGATACTCAAAAGTGCCTGAACAAGTAAGTCTATTGCACACTCACTTTGTTAATTAGAACACATGTCTTTCCACTAGCTAAAATTTAATTACCGTCTTAAAATGTCATTAATCATCAGCGCAGCAGAAACTTGGTTGTAAATTTGGACTGCGATAACAACAAACAGAGAAGGACCTATGGGGTTTTTTTAAATAGCTGGTGGGAGTGAAATGCCTGTGGACAACAATGTTTTTTTAAATTATTATATCAACATTCACTTGAATACTTTGTCAAACATTTTAAAAGGGAGGACTGTGTTACTGCTTTGTCAGCAAAGCTGCAATACTTGTTTCTAGAGATCTGGAGATGCTGCTCAGGTGTTGCGGTAAGCTATGGCTTTCCTCACACCAGATTGCAACAGCAGGACGAGTGTGGTGGCATGTGAATCTGAAATGTTTGCAAGGATTTGCTGAAAAATGTCCGAGAAACATTTGGGGGACCATATGTTATATTAAATTTATATCAGCTGTTGTTGGGAGAGGTCAAAATAGTAGATGAAGTGGTATAAAAGCCTCACTATCTGATCTTAGAGACATGGCTATGACCTGAAAATAAAAGCCTGTTCCTTTTTAAAGTAATGTGATAAAACTATACATCCCAGTAGGTGGCAGCTAGCTGGAACTGGGTTAACTTTTATAATGATAACAACACATAAAAATTAGATCTGATGGAAAAAGCTCCTGATATAGTGAGGTAATCAGAACCACATATCTCCCCTTTCCAAATGAAACATTATGTACATAATGTACACCATTTATACTTGACACACCACTAAAAGTGTAGTAGGTTTTTATTAACCAGAGAAGACGTAAAGGCCTCTATCTATTCTTGTTTCCCTGTCTATAGCTGGATTACTATTTTTCATATCAGCTACACTTGAACATTGTACTGTGTATTAAAATGTCCTTGTGTATTAGAGATGTATTACCACCTTGTCTACAATAGATGACCAAACAAATCAATACATCTATCCAAGGAATTGTAGATTTCCCAGTTCCTGATCACTGAAGTGTAGAGGGCAGTTTCATACAGACTCTGATTTGAAAAGAGCTGTGTAACAGTGGTGACAAGCTCCCAAAACAGAAGACCAAGTTACCTAGTATGACATTCTGTTAGGGATTTCCGGACTTTGAATTGTACATCTCACAGGGAAAGAAATTTGAAAGGGACTAAGAACATTTACCTGCTTTCATACTGAAATCATTCTGGAGTGTGCACAAAAGTATTTTTTCTTTTTCCCAAAGAAGAAGCGAACCTAAAGTTCAATGAACAGAAAAGGAGTGGTGAAGACTGAGGCTTTAGTTAATTATATAGTCTATAAGTGATCTTCAGTCACCAAATATTTAGTGAGCTCTAAACACCAGATGTCTGGTAAGATTTGCTTTTTTATATAAGGAACTTGTATTCTTGAGAAAATATTTATGGGTTAACTACGACTTTTCTTCAAGGTGAGAGCTAGGGTTTGAAAAAAGGGGGGGATGTTAACAAAGACCATTAGGCGATGTGTGATACTAGATAAGGAAGAGATCCATACTCCTTCTGAACTGATAAAATGCCATAAAATACCTGGCAAGCTAACATAATACGGTGTATAATATATATCTTTAAAGAAGGCGATAACAGATTTCAATTTCCTTTCCGTACTGTGAAATGACTGGAAAGGGTGAAGAAAAAAAAAAGGCGTTTTGACACCTGAAGCGGGGGCGGTGTCTGGGAGCGCTGTCCGCGGTGCTGAAGAGGCCGCCCGGGGCCGCGCCGGGCGCTGTCCGCGGTGCTGAGGCCACCGCCGACGGCGGCGGCGGGGGCTGGCGCGGGGGGAAGGAAAGTCGGTGTGAGCCTCAGGCGTGAGACCAGGGGCTGCAGCGCAGGCTGCTGAGTGTTTAATAGTAACAGGAATTCATCGCAAGTTGTTTTATGATTCCAGTTCCTAACGCTTCGGTGAGTTAGATGCTCTGTCGGGCTGAGATTATGGGTAGCCGTTTTTTTTTTTTTCCCCCAAGAGACCTTAGAAAATCAAACTGATAGCAGGAGTCACTTTCTCCAAAGTTTGTGCCTTTTTTAATGTACTAAAGCTGACCAGAATTTTCAAAACGTCTCACCAAAACTAAATTAAATAACAAAAAAATCCAGTTAGACAGCAAGCTGCACCTGAGCATTCACAATTAAACACACATCTAAAGATGCCCTAATGTCCTTTATTTCAGCAACACCAGGGAGCGAAGCAGCGAACTTTCACAATTTTCAAATGGGTTGGTTTTATTTCTCCTTGGACTAAGACAAAATATAAGCCAGTAGAAGAATAAATGAAATAGCAAATAGAAGAAAAAGCATCACTCTGCATTTTGACTTGGAGATATTCTAAGTGTGAACTGAAGGAGTCGCTAGATATCCTTGCTTTTAACACTAGGTGTTCTTTTTAAAGTGCTCCAATAGTCAAATCGTCTGATTGAATTCCTTGCTAGACTGCAGAACTAGCCATTCATGATACTTATTTTTGACACTGCAGTTATGCCTCCATCTTAAGGAAAAAAAATCAATGATGTTTAATAATCCCCTTGCAGAATGTACATTTCTTTTCATCAGTATTTTACAGTATTTTAAATAAAAGTGCGCAGAGGAAATCAGTAAGGCAAAATGAGAGAAAGTTACTGTGAATTGCTAATACTTCTAGGATTACAGAGCACAAACACTACAGGTTATAATCCAAATGCTGCTGTTACTTATTTACATGTCTACATCACACAGATGTTACTTAAGAATAAACTGTAACTCACCTCTGCTATGTGCTGCATTTGATAGATTCGACAGAGCTTTCTCATTAGCTTGGGATCATTGGTATTTATTCCTGTAAAGTCAGGTTTATTCTGTGTTCATCTGCATGTATCTGTGGAGGAAGTCTTGCAGTGATGTTTTCTTTATTAATGAAAAGCAAGGGAGAGAGATAAAGGAGACAAAATATGTCTGTAGGCAGAATGTAGAATAAAATTAATTCATTTTCTTGGTGGGAAATACAGGAATTATATTTTAGTGTTTGTAATAAAGCTTAAGAAAGTTCAGCAAATCTTGACTTAGATTGCAGAGTCTGACAGTCCTGGTTTAATGTATTTCAATGGATACAGGCACACAACTAATTGCATTTCCAAGAGAGATCTGAAGTAGTCCGCAGAATGAGTTTATCTTCTTTGGAACATCTGGCCAAATACCAAAAGTCTGTAGCTGCATTTGCAGATATAAACTCAGTATCCCATTATCAAACTAAAAAATGTTATTGTTCTCACTGAGGAAAGCAAAATTATGAACTAAATAGATCATAGTACTGGGAGGCATAGCAATATTTCCATAACACTAGAGTGAAAGGAAAGCAGAGTGAAAAATAAGAGAGTGGCAGAATAAAGTGAAAATCATAAACTAGTAAATCCCGAAGTTATTGTCTTTTAAGCAACGCTGCAAATTCAAGCAAGTTTAGTGAAACAGGTCTGTGCATTCAACAAGGTTGCTCCAGCACTGCCAATTCCTGTTACCTTGCAAAAGTAGGCTGGTGCTCTGTTATCACTGGGTCTGGAGCAAGTTCCTAGGGACAGTCAGTATACAAGCCATAGCATTTATCCTACTTCATACATTAAAATGAGTAATAGTTAGTGAATATAAATATAATTATCTTTTTTTTTTTTAATTTCCCAAGCCTAAACGTTACTCTGATAACCTGCATGACTTTGTTGTCAGGCTTCCCTTTCACAACTCTAAAGCTAAGTGATCTCGATCCAGGCAGTCAGCAGTCAACTCTTAAATTACAGGAATTAATTTTTACACAACCGATTCCCTTCTCCCTTCTAGCCCTCCTCTCCACCCCCCCCCCCCTTATAGCTACTGTTCAGAACAACAGAAATACTAATAACAATAAGAAGCATGTAAATAAAACCGAGCTGTTTTTTTTCCGCCGAAAACGCTAGGCGATCAGATCACTTGCATAATAGAAATTGGGAAGGCTGTCTGGCAGGCAGCCTTAAGCAGAGAAGAGCTATCTCAATTTCTCTCACTTAATCTTGGCTTCGCGTCAGAAGCTGTGCAGCAGTGCAGTAGAATGGGAGCACGGCAAAAGCTTCGCCAGTGAAACGGCTGATGCTCGCTATGTGGCGGTACCACAGCGATTTCTCGAGCTGGATTACCTATTGATTTTCCTCCTTTCTTGCCTCCCAGGTTTACTCGGCTGGACATTGTGTGTGTTTGGATTTCTCAAGGATTCTCCCCCGACTAACATGGATGTCCCACCATTCCTTGCAGTTGAAGGTTGCTCCTTGGCGCAGTGAATGAAGAACATGCAGGGATTGCTAATGGGTTTGGGAAGCGTAGACTCTGCTCTCTCTGTGACCATGCCGTGATCGTGTCTGAGGGCCATCAGTTTACGTATCCTCATTCTCACCCTACCGGGAAACCTGACGGCTTAGAAGGGGGAAGTAAGGCAGCGCGTGTGTGCATAGAAACATCATGAAGATTATTTCCCCTATTGTAACTAATTCAGTCTTCAGATGCACCATTAGACTCCTTCTTTGCTTACTGTGGATTGGATATTCTCAAGGAACCACACATGTATTAAGATTTGGTAAGATTTCCCGACACTTTTTACATCGTGTATTTAAGCCTGAATGTGATTACGTGGGATTGACTAAAAGGGGATGCTGGGGGAGAGCTGGGACGTGCTACCGGAGACGGGCAGCGAAGTCCCTCTGTATTTTGCATCCGGAGGGATGAATTGCTGTGTGGATTTTTTTCTGTCGCTGCAGCTCATTGTAGCCGTAGTAACGGCACGATGATGATGATAATTATAATAACAATAGAAAAATGACTGGCAAAAGCGGTTGCCTAAGGCTCTGCGCAGCTTGCGTGGCTTCCTCGTAATTGTTTTCATTGTTTTGCTTTATTGTTTCCATAGTAAGGGAAATCATGGCTAATACGGTGCTTGCTCAGTTAACAACCTGTCAACTAGTTGTTAAGTTTCGGCCGCCCGGCTCTGATCCCCCCCGAGCCGATCCCGTGTCGGCGCGACGCTGTGATTTGAGACCTCTGGGCTGATTTCCCTCGAAGTGTCTGTCTGCTTGCTTGACACCTGAGTGGCGTTTAAGGTTAGAGAAGAGATGATTTATGTCTTGAGCCGTGGTCGGGAAAGAGCGTTTGCGGTACCTTTCTAAAGCACAGCTTTCCCATGCGAGGAAAGTTGTAAGAGTTCGGCCTTCTCCCGAAAAACAAACAAACAAAAAGGTAGATCAGAAAGCAATTTCAAGAATAGAGAGGGTTTACAGTTTAAAGGCTATCCCAGCTGGACAAGGGCAGTAACCTTAAGAGTTCTGCCTGTGCATGCGCGCGTGCGTACGTGTGTCTAAGCAAGCAGGCGAGGGACAAATTCCAGCCGCTGCATCCCCTACAGAAGTTTTGCAGTGAGGAAGGGCAGGACAGAAAGTTACCAGCAGGTCTGAAGGGGGCTGTGTAGCCCGGGAAAGTCGTTGGGTGGTAGTGCACGGCGAGGTACGATGAGAGCCCCGCATCAGCCTCCTCCTCGTCGCCCGGGCGCCGCGGGGGAGCCACGGCGCGGGGCGGCGGAGGGAACAGGCCGAAAATTGCTTCCCCATACAAACGGCATTCTCTGTGCCTGCCGTCAGCATGGATGGAGGGAGGAGACGCGGATCTCCCGTATTCCCGCTGTCCGCGATAAGCTGTAGCAGCCGCTGCATCCATTTCTGTGGGGCATTGAAAGCTCTTGCCTTTGCCTGAGTCTGTATCTATTTTAGTTTAAATCAGCACCCCCGCACACACTTTTATATGGAGGGGAAGGTGAGTAATGATTAAAAAGTCACCAGGCTGTTGCGGATCTCCTGTACTGAATTCCTAGCAGCACTTTTTTCTCTGCTTCCATCTGGTCTAAAGGTGGTGCTTAAGACACGTTGCTCTTAGCAACCATCCTCAGGAATGCCTGTTTCTTTGGACATGGCTAAACGGGTCCGTATATCACTGTGGGGTCTATTTTGCAATTGGTCTGGTCCAAAACCATGGCCGTGAATTTAGTGCTAGGCTGCCTGTAATCTGACACTGGCCGGCTGTCTGTCCTTCCACGAACTGGGATTCCTAGCGGGCGCTGAGAGTCTGTCTCTAGGAGCCTGAGTTACTTTCAGGTGTAGCTGTGTAAACAAACATCTTCCCGGTCACAGCACTAGCAAAAGGTGGACTTTCCTTGTTTAGAATGACATTCCCTCTGAATTGTTTGTCCAGTGTACCTAAAGAGACATCACTGGGAAGCAGCAGTTTGGCAATGGTTAGAATAAGAAGTTGTCCCGAGGCTGAAAGGTGATGCAGCGAGACTCTGGTACCCAGTGACATGGTGGCACATGCATATGCTTTACTGGGCTAACTTCCTTCCCAACTGAATCCTGGTCACACACGAGTTGTGCTCTCTCCATTTTCTGTAGCAGTGAAGTAGAAATCCGTTCCTGCATCTCTGTGTCCTTTTTCCTGTCTTTGAAAAGAATGGTTGCCAAACTATCGCTGAGCCTTAGAAGTAGGAAGGGAGCAGTTGGTTAGTTAATTTTATTACGAAGAATGTTAGACGTGAAGAGAGCACCAAGACTTTTGCCCTGTTTCTCCGGGACTGTTGCAAATCTCTGTTTTAAGTAATCTGGATTTAGCCTAGTCCAGGCTAAATCACTCAGTGACCACGAGAGAACGTCTGCTCCTTCCCCAAAGGCTGACATCTCTGTCTCTGTGTAGGGCATGGCGGGGTGGAAGAAAGGAGCAGGGAGTGAGCTGTGGAAAATCTTTGGTTATTTCTGAGGGGGAATTCCCCACCGCCTCCTCTGGGTTCCCGTGCTATCTGTCCCTTTGGGATGTCCTTGCGACCAGGAGGATGGGATGCTGTGGAGTCCTTCCCGAGGAGAAGCGAGAGCTGAGGAGATTCCCTCCAGAAGGCAGCCTGCCAGCCCCCGCTCTTCTTCCTCAGCCAGCAGTGCTATGGCAACAGGGGAGAGTTTGAAGCCTGCCAGAGCTGCAGCCCCCTCATTCCTCCTGTGCAAATTAGCCACCATGGATTCGCATTGTCCTTCCCACGGCTCCTCTCATTGTTGGGACTAGCCAGCATGTCCTTTCTCTCCCTCCCTCTCGCTTTAAAGCTACCTTTAAACAACCACACAGGGAAGTCGAACTGCCTGGGTTATTTGTCAGATTCGGGAGGTTATTTCTGTCTGTGCCTTGTGGAGCAAATGCGGAGAGAGTCTGGTGCGATGGTATCGTTCCCTCCCCAGTGACACTCGCTTAGGTATCTGGACACCCGCCTGTTGCTGCTGGTGGAGCTGGGCAGCGTGGTATTCGGCCAACACACCAGGTGCCCTTCCTAAATGGCACCGCTTCATGGGGCATCCGACCAAGCTCTCTCTCTTGCCCTTTCTGAAAAGCTTCCCATAAGCAAGCCAACGAAACTAACTCTAAGGTGAGGCTTGTGTATACGGTACTCGAGGGTGTCAAATGGGAACAGCCCTAAACCACTGATGCGGATAAAAGGATAGGCCCCATCTTGACAAGGGAGAAAAGCAGCAGCCTCGTATTTGTCTCTCCGCTGTGCTAAGTGTGATGGAAACCTTTTCCTTATCACTTGGCACAGAACAAAAGCCAAAATACGTGACCGCCGGCACATCCGTTATGTTATCGGGGATCACATTTGGTAGCTTTCCGATTCACTGCTCCGCTGTAAGCGCAGACCCATGGTAGCGGCTGCCAAGAAATTCCAGGGAACTCGACGGATCCAGAGCCCAGCCGAGCCGCCCCTCTGCCCGTGACAGCTGGACACGTCGGGCTGCTCGCGTACGTGGGGCTGCCGCCCCGCTCCCCTCCTTTTCGTAGGTCTGCCTTTACCTCCTGGGAACATCCCAGCACCTTATCCCCGAAAGGATGAATTAACAAGCCATTAAGAGCTGTCAACCACCAGTAAATACTCACCTGTATTTTCAGAAACCCACCCCTTGTCTTGCCCAAGGCAGTAAGAGCCCGGGCTACTTAAACTCCCTCTTTTCCCACCTACTACTGCTATAGGGAGCATGATTATCAGCTCCCTGAAGTCTGGAGAGCTCTAAAATACCCTCTTTTATTTCATTGGCCCGTTTCCGGCCTTGTCTCTAATGCTGTGAGTAATTCGTCTTTCTGACAGCAAAAGTGTGAAGAAAGACCTGTGGCTAGAAGGTGAAAGCCGTTTGACCATTGCATTTTCTCTCATTATTCGTGGAAGTGAGTTGAAAGACTAAAGACCTCCACTGCAGGGGGCTCAATTGCCTGATAAGTGTTAACCCACTTTGTGTGATGTTTTATTTTCTTCAGGACATTTGAGAAGGGTAAAGACAAGTAGAGACATGTACCTGTAGTTTTGACTTTTTGTTGCTTTGGAGTTGCCTGACTTGAAGCAGATGAGAAAGGGAGCTGAATGTTTTGTGTTACAATGAACTATAAAGGAAGAGGGTGTGCGCGCGTGTGGCTTCTTCCAGCTTAAAAGAAAAAGAAAGTCAAGACAGAGCTAGGAGAAACTTTTCAAGGAAAAAAGGGAGAGTTTTGAACTCTTACCAGAAACATTTCTTACTGCTGACTACTTTCTTTATTTTTTTTCTAAAATTCACCACAGTCCTCATGAAGCCTAGCACTTTTCTTTTGCCCTACATAAAATAGTAATCACAGCAAATCAAACTTTATATAATCATGTACTCTTTGTGACTTAGGAAAAAACCCTCATATTTCAATTCCATTGTGGGAACTCCGGGAGGAGAATTGCTAGACTCTTCAGTCTTCCTTTGAATATTTAGCATGGGTTTCATCTGACATACTTCTTAGCTGAGCTCCTTTGTCTCAAACAGATTGAGTTTATCTCCGTATAATTGTTTGTATAAGCTCGAGCGTGGCAAAATCAGAGAATAGGCTGACTCGTTGCGTCCACTGCCTGTGCAGTTGACAGTGGGTGTCAAAGTACAAATTTCTGAGATTCAGGAGACCATTTTAAAATTGCAGCAATTAAAATCAGTGAAGTCAAGGCACAGCAGTGGGAGCTAGCTCTGTGCAGAAGTGTATAAGACAAGAGTTCAAGTGAAAAATACTTGCTGGGTAATTGAATAGAGCTTTCTTAAAGGACTTGCATTAACTCTCCTGGATGTGTACTTTTTTTTCCTTTGGATTTTGCATTTATATCCTTTTAAGGAAGGAGGTAAGGTTTCTGCCTCCATTTGAGAGAACGAAAAAAAAATGTATGTATCTGGTTTTAGTGGAGAAGGTAGTCTGCCTTCAGATCAAGAGTGTGATGAAAATCTGCAAGCCAAACTCTTATGGCAGCCCTTGGGGGTCCACGTCTTGGCAAGTCCAGCTTTCAGAGCCAATGAAAAATTTACTGCCAAGGACAAGAAGCTTTCAGTATCTGTTAACATCCTCACGAAGAGGAGTTCGAAATCAGTCTTATAAACAACAACAGAAATCTTTGAAAGAAGAGTAAGGTTAAGAGCCTCGGGAAGGCAGCAAGGAGGTGAGAAGCATTGTTATTGACTGGTCTAGATTAAACAGCACAGAGGAAGATTTCAATTTGATAACGTCACAACCCTTCCTGTTTTTCTTTGCTGCTTCTGCTGACAATTTTGTAAGGTAATTAAATTGGCTGATTGAAGTCACAGTGGTCATGGGGCGATAAAGACCGTTTGGATTTAATGGAATTTAGAAACAACGGTGCACTGCACACAACTCTTACAGAACGAGAATTTTAATGACTCATTCGGGGTGCTGACTACATAGAACGTCCTGAACGAGTTTAATTGAAAGGGCAAAGCAGATTAGCTGTATACAGTCTTTATTGCACTAGATAGGGGAATTAGAATTATCCTTTTAAAAGACTCATTATTGCATTATCAAGATTTAATGTGGGTTAAGAAAGCTATCATCCGTGTGGGCTCTCTGGAATATCCCCAGATCCTTTCACCCAGTGTTTGGAACACCAATAGTCTTGTAAAATGATTTTCACACAATTTCACATTGATATCTTAGATTCTTACTGACTGCTTATTCCTACTGATGACCTGCTTCTTACTGACTGCTACCTGTCTTTAGAAGAGATGCAAATTTCAAGTAATACCTCCAGTTTAAATGTGGTTGCTGAATGAAATTATTTCTGCCACCAGAGATAAGAAACTAGAGAAAAAGAGATTTTTCTAAACTCAAATACTAGAGTTTAGTTTTATTTAGGTTTTTTCCCATTTATTTATGTATTTATTTTATACAAGAGAAAATTCCCTCGATTTAGGAAAAAAGCAAACCAAACATTTTGTAGTTATTGTAAATAACACAGATCTTTGTCCCCTACTTAATATATTTACCTTGTCTGTTTCTGAGTTTTAACCTTCATCCTCTTTAATCTCTTTCAGAAGAACAATTATTAGAAGGTATGTCAATAATGCAAAAGAGAAACTAGAAGGTGCCTTATTTCCATACTCCCCACTCTGCAAGGCAAATTAATTTTGCCTCAATAAGCTTTTTATAATGTTATGCTGTAATGTAAGTTAGAAGATTAGATTAAACAACATGATAACATAATGACATAATGTCATTATGCTGTCACATCTGAATTGGAATACGTAGAATCAAAGATCACTGTCGTATTAATACTTATAGTTTTGTGCCTGTCCCATGCCATACATGCTGTGTTCCCACCTTTCTTCTTCTTACTCCCCTCTTGCTCCCTTCCCCTCACTGAGTCTTTTGGGTCCTTTATTGTACAATAATAGCTGTCTTAGGCACCTTCAGTTTAAACAGCCAACGTTTTCAGTAATGCAAAGAATACAGAACAAACCTGTAGTGATCATTTTTCCAATACTGGAGCTCAGCCAGATTTGGATAAACTAGGTTGTATAGTAATGTTATCTAAAACACTAAGCAAACTCAAAAACACAACATACATTTCATTAAAAAGTAATTCTTAATGTATTAAACCCACAATGCTTTCTTTTCTCCTTTAGGCAACAACTAGAAGTGACAAATGGATGCAGTGCTCAAGATCACTCTTTTTTACATTGCCTGCAAATCTATGCTTGCAACGAAACTTGCAAGTGACTGGGATCAGTCATGAATCAGTTTTCCTTGAACATTGTTCTAGTAATCCAAAATGCTATTGAAATAGAGTAACTCATCTAGGAATATGTTTGCTATGTTGCTTTGAAATAAAATTCACATTTTTAGATATATTTTTCAAGTGTTTCAATTTCTAGGTATTTTTGCCTGGGGTATAGAAAAACAGGCTGCCTGCTGGTATTGTGGGTGGAGCCAGTGGTAGGGATAGTCTAAAGCACAGCTACCCTGTAGTGCTTGGATCACGAAGTTTGTTCTTAATTTACAGTAAATTTTTTGTTATCAAAGCATTGGAAGGTAATTTATGGGTCTTAGAGAATTTAATATTTGGAGAAATGCATTAGTTCACACTAACTGAATGTGTGTTTTTAATATTAATATTTACATACCCAGACTTTTTGCACCCTTATTTTTTTAAAAAAATGGTTACTTGGATTTAAAAGTCAGTTAAACTAGGAAAGTTGAAAATATCTGTGAGTATTCCATCGTGAAAAAACCCCTGATTGTTAGAGTCACTAATTCTATAAGGCTTAATAACACACTGACAGAGGAATAGTGCAGGGAGAGCTTTCTTACTGTGCTGTTGTTCAGATGACTTGATGTGCTTTTAAATTCAACGTATGATTACCTTTTTTCCCTCTCTTCTTTTCTTCTGTCTTTATGTTTTACTGTGTGTCTCTGATGTTTACTAATTTAAAAAATATTTTCTCTGATTTCAATGTGTGTAGCTAAATCCTAACATTATATTTTTGCAGGTGAATGTAAAAATCTTATTTCATGGGTGGGCAGAAAAATTTTGAAAGAAAAATGTTTGTTTGGTGGTTTGTTTTTTTTTTGTCTGCACCTTGAATCAATTGATCCCTTTCCCTCACTTTTTCTTTTTCCTTGTTTTTTTAACATAGTCAAATGGAAAGTGATTACTTATCTGAAAGAGGAATGTATGTTTGAATGTGTTTCTTCTTGTGCTTTTTGGAAAGCCTTTGTTTTTCTAACTTTCTGGGAAACTCCATGAAAAAAGTAAAAACATCTAGAAGTCCTCATTTCAGTCTTAAAACTAAACTTCCAGTCTAAGCCATGCCTTAGGGAACCACTGCAGCATTTGGAGAGTGAAAGAGGCAGAAGAATTAGACAAGGTTGACTTAAGATGGATACCTCTTACACGACTTAGGTTAGGCTAGATTAACCACATCTCCCATGGAATCAGCAATATGGAGGAAGTCAAAGTGGACTGAGTAGGGTTTTTTGTTTCCTCCCCAGGTATTATATACTGAACACATTTTCTCAGAGAGAAGTTTAAAAGGGAGAGATTAATACATTAACAGTTTCTTAGGAAAATACAAAAATGCTGAATAAGAGACTGCTCACTCATTCTTCTAAAAACTTGCTGGCAAAAGGGTGGTGCTTGTTTTCACAATACATAATCATAATTAGTCCTATAAATAAGGACTTGGTTTTGAACACATTTATTTAACTGATTACTTACTCTACAGATATTTATTGAGTGAAGCTTGTCAAGCTTGCTTTGAAAGGTGGAGAACTATTTCATTTTGTAAGAGTGTGGTATCTTCACATATAACTCTTTCTGTATCGCCAGTAAAATATTTCAAATTGTCACATTTCTCTGAATATGAAAATAACTATTATTTTATAATGATTTTTGTCCTAAGGTAACTGATACTGAATGTAAAATACTTTTCTTAAAAAAAATGCATATACATGATTAGGTAATAATCTGGATAAATTTATTAAGGATTTATTATTGAACTTGCCATCCATTTGGGCTTTTGTCCTTCTCTAGGAGCTAAATATATACCAGCTATTTAAATCAGATCAAGAGCTAAACATATGTCAGCTATATCAATCAACTCACATTTATGCTGTTATTTAAAAGTTGCACAATTAGGACTTGATTTACCAAAGAGTCCATAATTAAAATAATTACACTAGTAAGCATGAAACATTTACAAGAAAATCTGAGTCTCATAGTTCAATGGTAAAATTTGGCTTTCACTTTTTTAAGCATGTAAGCAAATATTTTCAGTCCTGCCTCAATAGTTCACATTGAAAAACTTTGAAAAAAACTGTTATTTTACTTGGAAACCAACCATTTCTTCTATTCCTACCTATATTTTCAGTGTGAGTGCTCAGTCATCAGTCAATACCAACTACCTATATTGTCAGAGATGTACAGTCCCTGATACATTAGTGCTAAGTTGATTTATGATACTGTGTTTTTATTTTTATACCATGGATGATAGGAAACTAGGTGAAGTTTCTTATATGTAGTGATTCTCTACTACAATTTATAGATCAGATATTGAAATAAGATAACCTGCATTATGCCTTAGGTCTGATTATCCTCTAACTTTCTGTTCAGGTCAGTGGCTTATGTTAGAATGAAGTGAAATAAGAATCAGCTGTAAGTTATAGGATGCTGTTTAGAAAAAGAATGGTTTAGATCTCTCTAATGCTAAAATTAAATAATTTTGTTAAAGTTCATGGATATTTGCCAGTTTATCCTAGGTATAGTCATTGCCTGGATGAACTGGTGATGGAGTATTCTTCCTAAGTTGCATGATTAGGTCTATAGTGATGTTGAATAGAGTGCTCTTTCAGTCAGACCATCTCTGCTGGTTACCATTACCCGAGAAGCTAATCTCAGAACCTGTCTTCCCCTGAATTTTTCCCCCTCAATTATATTTTAAAGTCACACTACTCTTTTTACCACCCACATTTATTGTTCCCTTATTGACCTTAACAGTATGTAGGCATGTACTATACAACAAATTCAACATGATAAAAACAATTTTGACTGATGGTTGGGAGTTTTTTAAGTTGACAAGGGTATACTCATCAGTTAATGCTGTTCAATACAGCAGAACAACTTGTTTCACTGATCAAATGATGTAACACAATCAGAAACATTGTAGTATGTAGAAATATATGTAAATAACCGCAGCAAACATGAAGATTACATATTCTGTAAGAGAAAAGTATTTTCTAAAGCAGTAACTTCATTGTTATTCTGGAACATTTATCCTACAAGGCAGGATATCTTTAAAAGATATTCCATGTTAACTTATTCATTAGGAAATTGGGTGAAGAGGTACATTAGGAAAATTAAAAGCACACAGAGTACTCTAAATCAGAGGAATTAATTTTCTTTTAAAATGCTTATTAATCATAGTGGTTTTTGGTTTTATATACATTAATGGGAACATGTATGTTCACATTTTATGCATTTTAATAACTAATATTTGTTAAAAATTTTCATACAGAATTTTTGATAATTTTTCAGCATATATTTAAATATTAAAATTCATCACTCTTGCTTCATATTGTGCCATTTAAGGATCAATACCAGGACTGAATCTTAGAGAATATAGCTTGTAACATCATTGCTTATCTGATTTCTGCTGTTCAACAAGGTTTGCAATTTTCATTACTTCCTCTGGTTACAAAGTTGAAGTTTTTTTCATTCAAGTGGCAAGAGGATCCTAACTCAGCCACCTTTTCAAGTTAATAATCATGCATCCAAAAAAAGTATTTATATACTGCTTAGAACTATCTGTTTTCTCTGGTGTTATGTGACACCCATATATGCTTCTTTCTAGTCCATGAAGCTATAAAATTTTGATGTTTCACTCTCTGAAGCTTGATTTTTGAACATATTACTGTGCAAAATTCAAGTGTAAGGCCAGTGTCTGATCATAGCTAATTTGAGTGGAAATTTGGAATTCTTCCTTTCAAAATAAAATATCAGTTACTGAGGCAGTATGTGTTGCTGATTTTTAACAACTGTGTTTTTGAATTAGTCCATTTTCAAAGCTAAGTTTTTTGGTGCTTGTCTCCATACCTTGAGGTGCTGATCTATTTTAGACAATGAACTACTTGGACATGCTCCCAGATAGCCTGACAAGAGTATTCTCTTCATCTTGTTGAAAGAAAAAGAGTTGATAGGCAGGATGGAGGTGGATTGAGAAAAATAATGCAGATGAATTCAAGGCTATCAGTGTTGAACAAATAACAGAAAGGAGTTGAAAAGGGTGAATGGAAAAACCACTGTTAGCCTAAAAGGACAATATACAACTGTGCAAATACTAAGACTTTTGTTTCTATCTAATAAAAAATCAAACATAAAGATAACATTTGGCAAAATGATCGGATAATTTAAAAAGGCATAGCTTTATTTTTTTTTAAGCTAAGAATTTGCTCAGTTAAATCCCTTTGCTTGTTATTGAATATTGAGTATGATGTTTACATAAAGAGCAGAAACATAGTTAAACAATCTGATTTTGCCTAGATTTGATCTTTTCTTAGCCTTGAAGGGAAACATACATGGGTCAGTTCAGGAGAAGCGGTAAGCCATGTGTATGCCTTATCTGTAAGCAACTGAGGGAAGAAAATTGAAATTTGTGAAAGATACATGTGACTTCTTTTCAGGACTGCTATATGTATGTGTTTGGATGTCCTTGAGAAGGAAAGACTGTAAAATATGAGCGTTATTAAGGCTTATCTCTTCAGATCTCGGCAGACTCTATCATTCACGACGTTCAATATGCCTGCAGAAACTTACTGTGTGACTGTGATACAGCTAAGAAAAATGTGTTCAAAAATGCATTAAATCAGATTTCCTAATGTCTTTTCAAACCTGCCTAAACAATGAAAAATCACATTTAAAGATCAAATCAACATTAGTCAGTCAGAACATGTTCAGTGTTGTCCATTTGTGACCTTTTGTGTCTTGACATTGGAGATTTCAAATTGAGCTGCAGATTTGTATCATTCTTTGATCATCAATGTTCATTAAACATTACATTTGTTGTAACTTAAGGTAAGACTATACCATACTCTCAAATAAGGACTGTAGCTTGCTTTTTAGAGTGTTCTCCACTATTTTCATTAATGGGAAGATGCTTGAGTTGGATAAAGCAAGAGCTTTAGTATTTAGCTCGCCTGTGGCCACAGGCGCTCTGTTCACCTTTATTTCCTTTATTTTCCTTACTGTCATCTTTGAGCTTGTAAGAAAGTTGTAACACATTTTTGTAAGCCTTCACCCCCTCTGTTTTCACAGAAAACTGGTGTCCTACTCACCAGAACCTATCTAAAGTTTGTAAGAGCAGAAAATCAAAAGCTCTTTTTCATCTACTCCTCCGTGGTTATATACTTACAGATGCAAACGGCAATATTTTCACTAAACTGTATTAACAATTGGTTACAGTACTTTTGATGCTAAGTCCCCTTACGAAGTGTTCTTTGTGACTTGAACAAAGGAAGCAGGCAACAATAGTTTTACAAGTACAGCCCTGTGTGAATGTGTGCACACACACAAATTTTTGTGCTGTGGTGACCCAAATGCAGAAAAAAAAAAAGGTGGGAGTATGTTTCCTTTGCTGGAGCTGTCGTTAAAGTAAACCAGGAGAAGTGCCTGAGGGTGCACCAGGGGTCTTTGATGGAAGGAGTCACAAGGATTATCCATCTGCTTTCTGACAAGTAGTGTGAGCCTGGGATAGCAAAGAGCTGTGAAGGTGGCAGAATCTGTTCTCACAGGGTGTGATCTTCATGAATATTTTCAAAGTGGTCGTGAAAACAAAACAAAAAATTCAAGCAAGAAGCCATGAAATTTAGCAAAGAACCCACAAAGTCAAGCATATTTATGATGGAAAAAAAAAGGAGAACACTTCATAATTTTCTACTTAAAAAAGATAATTAAATTTTGTGAATGAAACTGTGGATAAATACATGCTCCTATGCACATAACACCCCACTGCAACTACTTAAAATGTAGAAGTGGTACTTGTTAAGACATCAACTCTATTTGCCATGGAGCAATATTCTTGGTGTAAGGGAAATCTTCATTTGGAGAGGATTTACCTCTATGAGATCCATAGCAACTTCCCTTCACTACACCTTTAAGAGGAGGTAAATACGCCAGTGTTATGGGATTCAACTAGCAGTATTGTTAATTAGTAGAGCCTAGTAAAGTCCATTTCTGATACAGTTTAATCTCTTAGATTAAAACTACAGTACTGCAACAAACCTCTAGGTAGGTTTTCTGGGTGTCTGCTTTAAGTAACCATGATATGCTGAGCATTTAATTCTTTGCTGATCAATTAGGGGAACTCCTGAGGAGGTAGAAGAGTTTTCATTACTTCTATGTTTGATTTCCCTATTTCATCAGGCATCTTTTCCACAAAAGCTTACCCACATGTATAACTTCACAAATATAGTGAATAGGTACAAAGCCAGAAGAGATTTTATTTCCATGAATCACCTGTTGAATCATAATTAGAAAACCAAGAAGCTGAAGGAAGTAACAAAATATTAGCTTGTGGTTTAGGCTTCATGTAGTTCTGACACAAGTAATCAACGTACATTCATTTTGTTTATTTTGTGAGAAAATTAACCCGCTGATGACGAGAAAATACTGGCTTTGGTGTCACCCTAAAGATAGTTGAAATGTTAAGCAAATTGAGAGGAAAACTGGAAAAGGGTTAGTCTAGGTGTTAATGAAATATGTTACGAATAGTAAAGATCTTTTTGTGCTGTTATACAGAATTTAAAAAAAATTTCTACAAGAGCTGGCAAAAAACAGGGGTATACCAAGGTTTTGAGATGCTTTATGAGTTCTGAAATGCTCTATGTACTGAGGTACAGTATTTCATAATTGCAGTGGTAGTGACCTGGAAGTGCAGAGGATTGCAGTGCTTTTGGTTTTCCAAGTATCTTTAGCCCATGTTTTATAATTAGGTCACTTAAATTTTTAAAATATTTTTTAGAAATTAGTTACCTTTCAATAGAATTTCATATTTTTAAGAAAACCATTTGGTTTTATTTGCTTCACAAGTAAGAGTTTTTTAACACAACGGTTATTCCAGAACTAGGACTATTGTTGAAACTTCTATAAGAAGTGCTAGCTTATATTTTAGAAAATACCATTATCTTGCTTACAGCATTATATATATATATTTATAATATTTCTTTCAGTAACAACCAAATATTTTTCCTTTTTGTCTTATGCAAACTCTTTTTTCAGTAACATAAAGTTGCACAAAACTTCAAATGAATTTAAGTTACATTTAAAAAAAATGTTTTAAATTATTATATATCAAAAAAAAAAAAAAAAGATGTATTGGTCACTACATTCACCAATATTCTTATTGACAACTGTCTCCAAAAAGACAAGTGGGCTACATTTGCATGACCCTATTTCACTACCACAATTCCAAAACTTTCTGCTGCAGGGCTGCATGTCTTTGGCTGAATACTCCTTTATCAAGTGTTTATTTTACTGTATTCCATTACTATTCCATATTCTTCCTTACCATATGACATTTTTACTGTTTCAGCATTTATGTGGAATAAAGAGTTGATTTAAAGACTTTAAGTTATCATTGGAGATCTCAGGTAAAATACTGAACAGAGAGTCCTGACAATTTCACTTCTCTGAGGTTTGTGTCAGCACTGAAGTATATGGCCCATGGGTATGAAGAGATGTGGAGGATGGTGTTTCTAGCTACACAAGATTGTATCCAACTTGGCAGCTTCTTGTCTTATTTCTTTCAAAAGAAGAATGTGTTCAGCTGAGCTAAAAATGCAAAAAAGTTTATAGGAAAATTTGAGTTAAGGATACTTTGATCTTATTTATTAAAACCAACCAAACAAATCATAAAAAAATTCCAAAATACACCCCAAAACAAAACCAAATTTTTTCCTTCTGGACACTAATATTATTGATTTAGAGATTGGAAAATACAATTTTAAGAGTGCAGAAACTACAGAACAGTTTCATGCTATAATCAAACACCGCTGCTGAGAACAGTTACTGTGTCATAAGAAAAGAACTGTTGGCCATTGTTAAATAAGTAGCTCATTTTGGTCATTACCTTGATGGGAGAAAGTTTATTATTCAAAGTAAACCCACAGTTGCCCAGTGGCTGTCGAGAGTCCAAAGCTCAGAAGGACAGTCACTGGCTTCACAGAATAAAGCAATATTATTTCATTTTTCAGTATTTTAATGGAAAAGGTGATGGCGTTGATGTTTTATTAAAGATGCTGTGTTTGTGTACTTTAAGCATTACACGTGCAAAGAAGTTGCAGTTTTCATCCATAGACAAAGATTCTTCATGTGCCAGTATTCAAGGAATATTTCCTTTGTACAATAGAAAGAGATACAAGTATAGCCATATATAAAACTGATAACACAATTACGAGATGATTCATTGCAAATAAATCTTAAACAGCATTGCTCAAGGATCTTGTGTTATATATCTGATTTATCTGTTCTTGAAATGGATCTCCCACGACCTTGCTTGTTTGACTGGATATGACTCCAATAAACTGATAAATGTTGGTAATGGCCAGAAAAACACAAAAGAGAGAAAATCATATTAAAACAAAATATTACTTTTAAAAGAGCACAAATTTAAGTCCGTACCATATCTAAATCACAGTCTGGGGTTCTTGGGAGTCTACCAATGATTATGGGCATGTTTTATTTTAGGATGTTGATACTGCTGAAAATTTATTAAATAAGTAAATGAAATAAATAAAGTTATAATTTAAAAAGAATGCTGGTCAGTCATGTTCTGCAATTGCATTTTATGTTACTTTTTGAAGATGCCTCTGTTGGATTACAACAGGACAGGTTGTGTTTTGGAACTGGGTGTCTCACTTTTGTGCTACTTTTCAAAACATTCTTAAATCCATCCTAATCCTGCTTAATAATAATATTAAATGTTCCATTTCTAACAGTACTGATATAAAATTCCTGCATGTACTTTGCAAAGCTTTATAATCACATTTTAACAGTTGTCATGGTAGGTCACAGGATACCATATGAAGTGATACAGAAGAAAACAGCTCACACAGAAAATTAAACATTTTCTATGTGCTGTTTTTACTTATGAAAATAGTAGGTACATATTTTGTCATATCCCTATCCTGTCCCCACTGAATTAGTGTACATATATAAGAATGCACAATACATCCTTTTAGATCTGACCAAAATGGCAAATGATTTTTTGCCTGTGTATAAAATCAATTTTTATAAATTAAATTGTGTGCAATAGCTATAGTTTTGGCTTAATGACCTTACATTTTGGACTTAAAAACTTCTGGCTTTTAAATCTGAGTGAGCTTGGAATCTGTGGTTGGGTTTTATATGGGCTTTCTTTAGGGTATTTTGGTCGTTCTTTGTGTGTTTGGGATTTTTTGATCCATAGTAAAGTAATAATATTTTTTTATTAAATGAAATTCTTCAAGTTTGCTCTTGAGTCAGCATTCTGAGGAATCTGTCAACATGAATGAGGTATCTATGTTCTTATAAAACCAAGTATTGCTGCATTTTTTCCCCCCAAATCTGGTTACAATCTTTTTTTTCAATGTTTGCACATATAATCTTCGATTCTTACACTGAATGCATTTTCCACACCTGTTATTTGTGCTTGGATATGCACTTGGGGGTGCAGGCACACTGGATCATAGACCATCTTTTATTGTTTTTCTGAGAGAACTCCTAAAAGTTAATGTCCAACATTAATCCTTCCTGGTTTTTTCAATGGTGTGGTATTTGGATGAGGAAACCACTACATATGACAATAGTTGGTTTTAGTGTTGCATTTTTACCAAAGCTTTTCTTCACTCAGACTTGACATATTGAATCTCTGGCAGCTGGGAGATTGGTTTTCCCTCATATTTTAACACTTTGAAATAACCTCAAAAGCCAGCAGTCTTCTTTCAGGGGAGTTTATAGCTGGATAAGGAGCAGTAAATGGAAAAAGTTATCTAAAAAGGAATCTAAGTGTTGATGGACTAATTGCTCACATTATATTAAAGAGTCACGAAGTGTTAATTACAAGTGGAAATATGGATTTGCCAGGTCATATGAAATTTCTATATTTATTTCTGTTTATACTTTCCAATTTCTGCAATAATTTCAAACATTCCAATTTTCAAAGGAAAAAAGCCAATATTTTGTGTCACAAGTTATTTTGTAACTAATCAAACAAAAATGTATTAGGCATTTGTATATATACATATATATAATATTAGGTTTAAAACACACTTGGAGATTAAAAATAATTTGCTATACTTGTGCAATAACCTTGATCTGCAATTTGACCCAGAACACTTTCGTTACCTTATATTAGGACTTTGAGTTACTGTCTTTGAGTTACTCTCACACAGTATAATTCTCTTCTGAAATCCTAAATTTGAACTAGATTTTCCGTACTTAAATCAAGGCTTACTAAAGGTCACATCATAGGCCAGTTATTATTTTATACATTTCTAGAGATGTCAATAACAATATTTTACATTTTATCAAGCACCAGGAAATATTGCATAATGTGACATGATTTTTAAAAGCACTTGTTATTCCTATTCATAGGGATCCATGGGATAATCAATTTTAATAGGGCAAAGATGTTTGGTATGGATGTTGGTGTGTTTCCGTAATTTAGTCCTACAATCACTTTTACACAGAAACTTTTCCTGATAGTGTGTGTACAGGACAGACTCATATTAATCCTAAAAGAATTATGGCTTTATAACACAATGGTACAGTGTGTTTTTAGGCAAATAGAATCTGAAAATCGTGTATTTGATTTTTACCTAGTTCAGGGCTTTCCTGAATCTAGGAGGATTCCATGTGTTTACAGGCTTGTCTTAGAAAAGTGTACCCTACATGGCCAGATAATGGTGAAACAAAATAATTCTGCAAAGACGCTTAAATCTGATTCCTTGAGAGTAGTTAAATACCCCTCTACTTGGACTTACAGCATTCAATGACTTACAGACTGTAATGAATGATTTCAATAATAACAAAGTTAAACATTCATGGGAATATTATTAAAAATTTTGCTTTACATCTTAACTTCACAATTTTTGATTTGAAGCTTAATGCAATTTTCAACTTCAGAAGAGATTCTGCAATTTCCATGGCAAGTTTATGAGAATATATCCAAATAACATAGTAGGTTTACAATAAATGCCTGTGTTGTTCAAAGCAAGTATTGTGGACTCTTTCACTTAGTGTATGTTTCATAAAATAAATGTTATTTTGAAGCATATATATCAAATCAAAACAGATGGATCTCAAAACAAAGCATATGGGTATACATATGCCTAGAATGTTCTTTAGAATGCACCTCCTATGAGCCATGTTATACAATAGTTGGCAAATGCAACATGCTCTCCTAGTAAGAGTGACTGTTGTTGACTTTTTAGATATAACTGGAAATATAGATATTTAAAATCAAGATTTTACCTTTAAAATGTAGAATAAGTGGGTGCTGGGAACTTACTAGCAAAGTTTTCAGTAGTACTTTCATTAAGAAGTTTGCATTGTAACTGTAGAGAACATCATATGAACAGAACTAGCTTTTTAATGTTCTTAAACCGGCTGAAATGTAGCCTGCAAAATGTGAAATATTCTAGCAGTAACTTAATAATATAAGCATTTGTTTTCACTTGTGGAATGTGTTACTATTCTGTGACTATTTTTGGCTGTTTTCCTCTTGATCTTGGAACACCTAAATGCCAACATCTCAATATGCACATAGAGCAGCTTGAATAACTCATTTAACAATGAATTGAATTAGTCTTTATGTATGAAGAAAATCTCAGGAACAGATAATTTGGCAGGGTTTTTACAATAAATACTATTTTCCATAAATAGATATATATTTTCCATCATTTCTTTTTCAGTGGAAGTAAATGCTTTCAAATTAACATATTGCTTCTAACATGCTGGTGGATATCTGCAATATTCCAAAGGTGGAATTTCCATTTTGCACTGTGACTGCTTTAAATAAAAGAATATTACTATACAATTTTAAACATTAAGAACTGAGTAATGAATAATAGCTCCCGGACTTCTCTGTTCCCTTTTTTGTTTTATATTCCATTTCCATTAATTTCTTTCTTCATTAATCCCACGGCTTTATCCATCCTTTGCAATTTCAAGCTAGAGAAAACAAATTAAGAAAAAAACCTCCTGTTAATTGACTTTATTTGCTTTAATGCAGCTAGTCCATATTATCTGCTCTCTTAAATTGAGTTTGGGATTGCCAGCTTTAAGGGTATTACACTGCATTTTGGGATGCTGCCAGCATATCCTGAGTAAATATATTTAAATCAAAGCTAAGCTGCTTAAAATATTTATGTTATGCTCTTAGTATGGTTTAGAGAAATGTGAAACCATTTAAGACTTGCAAACCTGTTTTATGGCAAAAAATGTATTGGACATATAGCATAAATCGATAGTCACTCTTAACTTTGTTTAATATGGAATGGTTTCATTGTTTGATTAGCAATCATACATTCAAAGGCTAGCTGATTTGAAATTTATGACATAAAGCAACTGTATTAGTTATAGATGTAAAGAAAAATGCTTTTAACTGAAAACAGTTTTGGGAAAAGGAATATTCTGAGTAGATGAAATAATGCATGTTTGCTTTGAACAGTTAAAAGCATTTGTTTTATGTCATACAATTTTATGTATTGCAGGAAACTGAATATAAAATTCAATAATACACTAATTCAAAAGTCAGTGTATTTTTAACTAGTAAGACAAAAGAGAAATATCTAGCAATATGTATGGTATCCTCGGGAGAAATAGATCCTGTAAAAGAAGCAAACCCAAAAAATTTAATATTCCTGAGGCTAGTCAGCCTCACCTCAATCCCCAGAAAGGTGATGAGGTGCTTCATCCTGGAGGTCATCCCTAAGCACGTGGAAAACCAGAAGGTGATCAGAAGTAGTCAGCATCGATTCACCAGAAGGAAATCATGCTTTGCCAACTTGGTTGCCTTCTACGATGAGACAAGGGCCTGGATGGATGAGGGTAAAGCACTGGATATTGCCTACCTGGACTTCAGCAAGGCTTTTGACATTGCTCTCATGATATCCTTCCTCATAGGTAAACTCAGGAAGTGAACGGAAGATCCCAGAGGGTTGTGATCAGTGTCACGGCTTAGTTGGAGGCTTTTCATTAGTGGTGTGTCACAAGGTTCAGTACTGGGCCCAGTATTATTTAACTTGTTCATCAATGACTTGGATGACAGGACAAATGCCTCCTGACTGATGCACAATCCAAAAAAAGTTTTGAGAGTTATCAAACTCTGGATTTATTCTACAGTGTGCCTACGTAGGTGTCAGTTTACCAGTCTGCACATCTCATACAGAAAAAGACAGTTGAAATTCTAGAGAAAATAATATGGGGTAGGGATGTGTGAGGGAAGAAGGCTAAATCCCGAGTCCTGTCCAGTTCCCTTATTACCAGTCCTTAAGAGGGATTTATAAGAAAGATGGGGACAATATTTTTAGTAGGAGGTCTTGCAATAGAACAAGGGATAGTGGTTTTATACTAAAAGAGGGTTGATTTAGATTTAAGGAAGAAGTTTTTAACTAGGAGGGTGGTGAAACACAGTAGCTGATTGCCCAGAGAGGCAGTAGATGCCCTATCCCTGGAAAAATTCTAGGTCAGGTTGGATGGGGTCTGAGCTCACCAGGGAGGTTAGACTACATAGTCTTTAAAGGTCCCTTTCAACTCAAGCTATGATTCTGTGTTTCTTTTCAGTGAAAACCAACTCAGGGTAGATTATCCCATCTGGGGAAGGGAGAAGGGGGGACACAGACATATTGAGCCTACAGTTGAAACGTGCATATTTGCAAACAGGGACATGTGTGCACACATAGACTTAACACTTTATTTTTGTTTCTCCAACATCTTGATGTAAGCTTATTTTAGTTTTTTTTTTAAATGAAATATTGATTCTGTATTTTCAGGTCTATGTATAGATGTCACATACATACATACATATATACACATTACATATACGTATATGCAAATTGAAGTTTCTAGACAGTGCCTCGTGTTAGCTTCTACAACTCTGCTGTGGAGCCTTTTGTTTTCATTCTCTCCTGTCCTTTATTTCCAGCAAAATTGTTTTGTTGCTGTCCTTTGGGAGTTCCTTAAAACTTCTGTTTATTTGCTTCCAAGGCTGATAGAAGATGAAGACTTTAACGCTCTTCCTATAAGGAAGGTATTGAATGTGTATGTCTGCCTCCCCAAATTATGGCTCTGCAAGATTACTGTGTCATCCCATCAGCTACCTGTTAAGAACCATTAGGTTGCTAATCCTGATCACTAGCGGACTCCCTAAATTATGTAGGAATTTTAGATGTGGATTTTATGCTGAGGCTAGGTTCTGAAATCCCAATGTGGATCTAGCCCTTAGTTGTACCTTGCTTCCAAAATGAATGCCCTGTCTCACTGGGTTACATTTCTCTCTTCATTCTACCTGTGTAATGCCATTGCAGGCATGACAATAGCACTGCTGTAAACCAAGGTAAAACTCACCCAGCATTTTTAAGGGATGCTTCATTTCATTCACATTATGTTCATCTTTTAAACTACTTTTTAGATATAATCTTTAATTTCCTCTCTGGGTAGCTACATAGAAATTCTAAACAGTTTGTGTGGCTGAAGTAGTCCACAGAGATGGAATCTAAAAACTAGATAAATTTTTACTTCTAATGAATGATATGTACGTATACATGTAGATATGTATTTAATGCACAACCTAGCATTCCTTTCTTGTTCAGCTAATTTCTAGTAAACACTGTTTCACTGATAGGGTGGAAAGAATCCACTTGCTCTGGCTTTCTGCAATAGATACGTTGTGCAGAGATGCACAGCAACTACTTTTATTTGTGAAGAGACATGCTACATGTGTTAAGTCCTTTTGCCACTATTGTGCTGTCAATACTCTTCTTTCTGTATCTGTGTTCAGAGCATCACCCTTAAAAATAAGCCAATGGAATGCAATGAGCCAGAAAGTCTTCCTAATAAATATTTCCTCATTGTTTCCACTTTTTGGAATAAAACAATGCATTTTCACATTCTGTTGTAGTTACTATTTTTTTCTGCCAGGAAAAGGAAAAAGTATTCCAAAGAGAAAATGTTTTGAAGCAAACATTGTATAACAAAAGGAAATTTGTGGAATGTGATGAAATTGAAAGAAGACATAGCAAAATCACAGGATGGCCCCTTATCAGTTCTCACTAATTCTGCTTTCACATAAGAAAGTGGACCTTCTGACTTCAGTGAAAGTTCAGTGTCTGAAAGACTGCTTGCACAGCCCTGAGTGGCCACCTCTTCCTGAACAAATGCAAACCTGAGATATGAGCTTCCTGTGTCTGATAGGTATAACAAAAAGTGCATGTGAAAATCTTTGAAAAAATTTGATTCATAGTTTTACACACACATACTTAGAAGGTGTGAATGAAAATATTTCATTGTTATGCTTATCCCAGTAGTACGCTCAGATTTAATATGTAGTATCAGCCACATTTTTTCACACAGATCTAGGCTTTTAGATTTTGATAATCAGTTTGAGTGGCCAGAAAAACATAAGACGCTTCCAGAAACAAATCAAAATTCACATGGTTGTAAGATGCCTGCTGAGGCAGTTGGCAGGATTTCCGACAGTGACTCTTGAAACCAACTTGCCTTGAGATGTTTTGAAACACAAGCCTACTACATAGAAAATGGTACCTCTTTGTTAAATACCTGGCCCAAGCTCTGTTTGAATAGTAAAGATTTCTGACCCCATTTAAAAGGTGAGCTTCTCATTATCTTATATTTTCCTTCCATTATTTTGTATATCTTTATATCTTGAATGTATATAATTTTCTTCCAGCATAAGTAATGGCAAGAAATTGATTAATTTTTGGTTTCTTGTTTATTCAGGTTTTTTGTTGTTTGTTTGTGGGGTTCTTTTGTTTGTTTGGTTAGGTTTTTGTAACCACTGTAATAGATGTGAGATGCAAACTAAACTGTAAATATTTTCAATTAAACAGAAAAAATTAGGTCTCAAATATACATATAAGAAATTCAAAGAGCCTCAAATTGTTTTTTTTTTAAAGATACATGAGAAAAATAGAAATACTGACCAGTTCTTTGCAGTGTGTCCAGATGTTTAAATAGGTTACACTAATCAGTCATGTTAGTCTTTTACTGTTTATTTCAATACCTAAATTTGGGGATTTGCATTCTAAAAGAGAGAACCATAACCTGAGTTAAGTACACTAGATATGCACTGAGTACACCAGGAGAAGAAGCCACAAAAACTACGTGGAACAGTGAGAAGTCGAAAATAAGCAGATAAATGGGGAGTGGCTCATGTCCTGGAATTGGATGTAGTTCACACCTGTGATGAAGTGGCTTCATGTCTCAAGAACTGTTTCTACAGTTGTCTATAAACCTGGTTTTAAAATACAGAGAAAAACTACCAACTTTTATCACATTTTATTTGAAAGACTGCTAGAGATGTCCATTTTAAAATGAATTTTCTGGTAGCTTCATTCATACAGGATGTTGTAATTCTGAGGTCAATTTTTGTTATGTATGATGGGGATTTTAATGCACATCTGTTGCAAACCTACTGCTGATGCTGTTTCAGCTTTTGTACTATAATTGATGATGCATTGAGGCAGACACTATAAGAAAGAAAAGGACTTTCTAGCTTAGCAGTTAACAGACTTGCTTGCAAGAGTTTTCTTCTCGACATAAAATAACTTTTTTTATCCCTTGACTGTTAAAGGCATAATAATCCTCCAGGCAAAAGACTGAGCCCCATGACTCCTCCTAATCTGTTGAGTTTTACACTGCTCTTTCTTCCTCTGCTGGTCTTTTGAATCTTGAATTCTTTAATGTAAAACAGAAATGTTTCAACAGAAGCAGGGATTAAAGGCATCCACCAATTCTATGACCTTTGAATTTTCAAAAATTTGGTGGTTAATACAATCAGCTTCAGGAATAAAGCATAGATTTAAATTCTTGCAAGGTTGAGGCAGGTGAGTGTATTGAGCCCTGGAAAAAAGTTGGGGAAGCCATCTCTTCCTGTGACTGTTGTATTTTTTGTGAAACCAAATCCAATAGGCATGCTCTAATACCAGCTATCAGATTAAGCACTGCAGGCAAAGCCGAAGAAGGGACAGCTCATCTATTTATGCATCCCAGCAGGTCTAAGCCTGACTTAAGTACAGAGCTCTCTTGTTACTGTTGAGCCTTAAGTGCTTCCAGGCATGCACAAAAGCAGAACCTTTGGAAGGTTGGAAAGGTTAAAACAAGAAACAGGATTTACTGGCTTTAGGTGTTAAAGGATTAGTTGATAGAATTAAATGGAAGCTGAGTCGGGTGAAGACTAGAATTGAGGCATTTGGACTTGGGGTATGGTAATTACTAGATCCATATGTTAGAAGGAAAAAACAGAAGTGAGAGTGTTGTTTTAATTGAACTAAACAAAGCAAAATAAATGTAACAATGTTTCTACAGTAAGATATTTCATAATTTCCTTGTTTTAATAACAATGGTTGGGCAGTTTTCTCAAGTAAATTTATGAAGTTGATGTGTGCTTAGACACTGCTGTAATCAGCAGAGTCAATGGCAACCACAAAGCCTTACGTATGCAGTGTTCCTGCAAGATGTTCAATATGTTAATATTAGCAACAACCATACCCACCAAAATAACCGAATCATAGAATGGTGTGTGTTGGAAGGGACCTTAAAGATCACCTAGTTCCAACCCCACTGCCATGGGCAGGGACACCTTTCACCAGACCAGGTCGCTCATAGCTCCATCCAGCCTGGCTCTTAACATCTCCAGGGATGGGTCATCCACAGCTTCTCTGGGCAACCTGTTCCAGTGCCTCACCACCTCACAGTAAAGAACTGTGAAATAGAGAAATGTTGTCTACCAAACCAGTGTGGCTGATGTATATGTAATATACAGCATAAAAAGATCTTGGCAAATCTCAACATTAAGTTTTTTTTGGCACAGTCATTCTTACCTACTTTGTTGTCAGTATTAAACATCATTGCTTTGTACAAACACCTACAGATGCAATTATGATAAGAAGACAAGGTGCACCATGTCAGCAGACAAGGTAAATCTTGCCAAAATTGGTCAGAAGTACTGGAGGCTGCACACTTTTCCAATTCTAGCATAGCTACCTGTGCACCATCTCTTACATGCAAAAGCTGATCAATAGCAAAGCATGGGTTAAAGGTGCTTGCAAAAGGAAGACTGGTTGTAAGACACATGTAAGTAATTTGTAACTTGTTAAATTTAATAGTCCACATGATTATTACTATTATTCTAGATTTTTTATTATTATTATTATGATTATTATTATTATTACTCAGACTCATAATTTGAGATTATACGTGGAGTAGTCTTTAGGCAGATTCAGAATATCAAACAGCTTTTGAGATCCAAAACAAAGACAAACTTTGGTATTATTAGTTATTTTGGAATTCATATAGTTCTCATTTTCCATGGAAAACACTGAAAATACTTATTTTTATTGTATTTGCCATATGCTTTTCATACTCTTTCTCCTTCATAGAATAATAGAATGGTTTGGATTGAAACAGACCTTAAAGATCAGCTTTTTCCTGCCCTCTGCCTTGGGCAGGGAACCTTCCACTAGGCCATGTTATTCAAAATCACATCCAGCGTGGCTTTGAACACCTCCAGGGATGGGACATCCACAGCTTCTCTGGGTTCCAGTGTCTCACCACCCTCATAGCCAAGAATTTCTTCCTAATACCTAATCTAAACCTATCCTCTTCCAGTTTAAAACCATTCCCCCTTGTCCTATAACTAAATGCCCTTGTAAAAAGTCCCTTTCCAACTTTCTTGTAGGCCCTTTTTAGGTACTGGAAGGTGTGTATAAGGTCTGCTAGAAGCTTTTTCTCCAGGCTGAACAACTCCAGCCTGTCTTCATAGAGGAGGTGCTTCAGCCCTCTGATCATCTTCATGATCCTGCTCTGGACTTGCTCCAACAGGTTGATATTTTCCTGCCTCAAAACCCAAGGCTGTCTGAGTGTCTGGGCCTGTTCCTTTGAGTACCTGGGAGTTCTGGTTATTTGTTAACAGGTTTTCAGCTGCTGGGATGAACCTGATTTACAAACTATTATAGAAATAAACCATGTAAGAATTAGCTAGTAAAATATCAGAAGGGAAAAAAACCTTCAAACCAATGTTAGAGGTGACAATTATAATTACCTTTGATAAGGAAATCACTCATGAAAGCATAAAGCAATCAAGGCATAATTATTTTTTCTTAGGTTAAGGTCTAAAAAAAATTATGTGTAGAATAAAAGATCCTATATTATTATTATTTAAGGGATTTGTTGCACGGAAGATTGTCAAAATAATAGATCAATTTCACACAGCCTGAATAGATGTTTGAAATGAGATTATACGGATGAGTGCAATACACGACAGCGTCTCTGAAATTATATATTGTGTGTCTAGACAGAACCCAAGTTATCACGTTGCCCATGTATTTGATATTCTGAAGACTATTTTGGGGAGCAGTGCAGTTCATTCCAGGTGTGTAGTAAAATATGAATACAAAATGATACTGACAGTAAGTTAAAAACCTCCTTTATTTGGAAAAACAAACATCCCAGAGTTATCTCTTTTGGGAAAGGATTTCAGAACTGGTTAAATGTGAGACTGAGTGATTTCATTAAGGTTGCTGACACAATAACAGTCAAAATGTTTGTACCGTGTTGTATCTATACAACACTCAACAAATTACAGAATATTAATTTCCTTACTTACATTCTTAAATAAAGAATAAATCTGCTGTCAGCAAAATTAACTTCCTATGTGAGACAAATCAATCCTTTGTTGAGATTATACCTTAAAAATCACAAATATAATCACAAAATGTCATTCGATGATTATGAAGGACATAGGCATGATATATTTATTTTGCAGTGGTGTTATGATTTTGGTTGAGGTGCTTCCTATTATATATGGAAGTGGTAAGAGACGTGTTATAACACAGAGAAAGGAATTTCCAGGAATTCTAATTATAGAATTTATTATTTTCTCATAGCAAATAACTAGTAATAATTAGTAGAAAAATATTACCAGTAATGAAAAAAGCAGAGACTGGCAGGTTTCTTTACCAGTCATTGAACCAGCCAGATGGGACTTTATGCTATACTTTCTTTTGGAAGTGGCAGGAACTTCACAAAGACAGACATTTAAGCTAAAGATTAAATAAGAGAACTAGTGTTCTCAAATTTAAAGGGTAACCTTTGGTAAAGTAAGAGCATTGGCTACAGGTAGTCAGCTGGAATAAGAGCTTTCCTGTAATGAGGTAGCATAAGTATAAAATTAAAGTTGTCTGAGGTCAAGATAAAATAGACCTTGCAAAGGAAATGCATATGAAAAATTTTCTTGGGTTTGTAAACACTAAGAATAAAATACAAAATTAAAAATAGCCACCCAAACAAAAAATGTGATGTGAACTCTTCTAGTGAAGATGAGCTGAAGAGTGTATAATCTGGGAGACCTGAAACCTAAATGTTTTCTTCAGTGTTTGAGTAAGGTTAATGATGGTCATAGTTTTTGATCATATTTTGAAGGAAAGAAAACTTCAAAAATTAGATTTAAACAGAAAATAGGAATTATTTAAATGTTTTATGAACTGTAGGTTTTTTTTGGCTGAATCTATCTGAGAAATTATTACTTTTATTAGAGAAAGTAGGTTAGAGATATCTAATCTTTCTAAATTGGCAAGGTGCTATGTGGGAAATGCCATAATTAGAGTAGAAATGGTGATCATTATTATGGGATGATGTTAAGAAACTGAGTGGAGGTGACATGGACTATGCTGATGGGCAGGAGTAGAGCTAGAGGTGGTGTATATCAAGTTACACTTTGAGAATGACTTTTAAACTTTGAAATTACTAATATAATCAAGAAAAAGAGAATGGTGAGGGTGAAATCTGCACAAAGCAAGAAGGACTATCCTGATGACTGGATAGTAGAAATGGGATGAAATTTAAAAGATGTAGCTTGCCCATGCCTTAAGATGCACCAGGGCATGAATGTGTGTAAAAGAAATAATGAGATGCAGGAAGGGAACATCAGAGTATAAAGAATGCACCTGGAAAGATATAGGCTGTTATTGTCACCCATATTGAATAAGGATGGACAGAATCTGAAAAAGCAGTTCAAAGAAAAGGAAGTGGGAATGGTCAGTGAAGCAAATCTGGCCTTAAAGTAGGAAACTAGGATACTCTTAGCCATGTAAAATGTTATTGAGGAAAAATAAGGCTATGATTTTTTGTAACACACAAAATGAAATTTTTGGGAGGCTAAGGTAACCTAACTTAAAGGAGAAAGTAACTATATGAGCACAACTGATCTCAGAATGTCAGGAGTGTGTTTCAGGGTTTCTTGATTCTCCTTCCATAGGAACAGTGGAGTAAAGCATGAAATTATATTTAAGGCAGAGTCAAATAAAAATAGTATTTCTGTGACAAGTTTCTTGTGTTTGATGGAAAAGGTTTTAGAGATCCCCTCCAGTCTGGTGTTGCTTTATATTTGAAGGGAATTTATTGTTACCATAGTAACAGACATGGAGACTAAATTGCTTTATTATTCCTAGATGCAGTCTAGCTAGCATGGACAGTGAAAGAATTAATTTTATTTTGTTAATTTTTTATCTCAGCCCTGAGTGGCACTTTGAAAGTTAAATGGAAATACTGGATTTGTACTACATAAATGTATATGGCTGACTAATTCTCCAAAATACTAAATTGTCTTGGCTTTTTTTGATTCTCGTTTTTAATCAATAGCTTTGATTTTTGGGCCACTGATGTTATTTGTAGATCAAAATGGAAAATAACTTGCTACAAAGTCTGTCAATGCATGAATTTTATGGAGATCAGTGTATATCAGGCTTTGAAACAGAAAGAAATTGTTCACAGTATTTAATGTGGTTTTCTCTCTGGACAGTAGGACGTGTAGCAATAGCAACATTATTGTCATAATTAAAAGAAATATTGCAAAAAAGTTACAATGCCATTGAAAGGGGATTTTAGCATTCTACCCCTAATACTGTATTATTATGTTATATAAGTGTCTAATGATTATTTTGTCTTTGGTAATGTATAAATAATATGAGTACCTGTGATTTGAATTTGCATTTGATCTTTTAACAACACTGTGTTATCTCCCTTTCATGAATCTTCAGTTTACACAGTTCAGATCTCTTTTTTTTTTCTAAGAAATGTACTAGTAATGGATTCTTTAGCTGGATATAAATATGTTCCTGTTAAGCTCTGAGAAATAAGATGGTATCTGGATACATGGTGGTCTAGGGCTATGTTGGCAAAAATTGTATTCCATTGATGCCATAAGTAACTTTATAAATCTTTACAGCGCTGGAGTATCACTTGTTTCAATAATAGGGGGAAACTGCAGACACAGTGAATATGCAAAGCTAAAAATAAAGAGACTTGATATAATGATATCTGCAGTAGAAACCCAGTTTTTATGTACACATATATTGCACTCCAAAATACAGAAAGTATACCTATAGGTATTTTACTGTTATTTAATGTTTTGTTCAGAATCAAATGTTATCTTATTGAATTGCATTTATATGTTACAGCAAAAACTCAGCAGATAAAACCAACATAAATAAAAGCTGAATATTTTGGCAATGGAATATTGAGATATGTTAGACACTATTTATTTTTCTCCAGCAGGCAGCTGGTATTATGAAAAGTTGCTGCATAGATCCCTTCAAATAATTACTTTTGTGTGTCTATGGGGATTTCTGCTTTGTTTGGTGTTCTGTTTTTGGTTTTTTGAACAGAGAGTGCTTTTATGCTGGTCTCAGTTGTGTTTATAGACTTAACTATAATCTTATGTTGAAAACGAGAACTGTATATAAATAAAGGTACGTTCTGCATTTCTCTTGAGAAGTCTAGTAAGAAATGAGTAAAAGCGTACTGCTCTACTCAGTGCAGAGTAACGTCATCAGCTCAGAAAGATGATCATTTGAGTGCATCACTCGCGTGAACCAAATTGACCCTTCTTACTTTCAAATGGATACAACTGGTATCGGATACATAGGAGGAAAGTTCTTAAAGGGGCCAGTCCCATGCTGTTATTCACACACAGCTTAAGTGTAAGGTTAAGGTAAAAGCGTAAATACAAAACAGAGAATATTGTTAACAAGTTGCAGTTGAAAGACTGTGAAGGCTCAGGTCCTATGCAAAAAATTGCCTTTTAAACCATCGGGGCAATTGTTCTCTGAGGTTTAAAAGAGGGCCAGTCACACCTGTTCTCATGAGCTGGGTTAAATTGTATTGATATGACTATTATTCAATCCTGACGCTAATCTAAAAAAAAAAAAAAAGGCAATCCAGAAAATCTCTTCCCGCCTTGCCTGTTCCAATTCCTTAGTGAGACTATCCAAGTTCAACTGTATTTTTACTCTCTTTAGATAATGAAGAGTCCCCCAGTTTTTATTAACTTGAATGAAAAAGCTGTATTGTGATACAGAAGACTAATGTTTCTATTTAAAATATAAATGTTCTATTGAAAATAGATGTAAGTTTTACGATTCATTTTGGAATAATTTTAATGTAATTTCTGAAAAGGTTACAATTTGTTGGATAGTGACTGATTGTAATGGAATCTAGGAAAAGAAAGAAAGAACAGGTGAAGGTGTGGAAAATACACTATGGGCTAAGAAAATACTGCCGTATGCATTCTTTCCTTTTGCAGTGGGATTACAGTGCCAGAAATGTGCCTGAAAAAGTGACTTTTCTTCAAAACTTTTTACTCTTTGGAATGGTTACAGGCATTATTTTTCTTGTTATCTGGAATAGTACTGTTTAATTATGTGCAGAAACTATTGGCTTTTATTCAGAAAGCTGGAGAAATCTATAGTGTACTTTGAATCTAGGAGAAGAATTACTTTTCTTAGAAGTGAAGGAATAGATAAGTGTTCCTCCTTACTTTTTACTTACACATTTCTGTGACATCGAATATGACCAGATTTTCTTACTAGAATTTCATGAGTGTGAACTCTCAAATGTGTAAATTGAGCATATATGAAAGGGAAGAGAGAGTCTTTGTAGTGTACTCTGTCTTTCTGCTTTGTATTCATTAAGGATGTACCATGCAGCTAAAAGAAGTTTTGAATGAGGTTTTTTCTAATTCTTTTCTCACCTTCAAAATGCTCATAGAAACGAAGTCTTTTCATCACACAGCTGTTTTACTTAAGTACCACTAACACTCCAGCTACTGCTTTAGAGTGCAATTAATTGTGAGATAACCTGTGTTAACCTCCAGCTCATATCTGCTGGAAGACTGACCTATTTTGGGAAGTGAAACAACACAAAAGAAAGAAATAGCTGCAGGGTTTTTCCGCTCTTCAGATGCTTTTGGCTAAAAGAATAGGGACTGGAGGAATCGTACAGCTGAGAAAAAATGTATGCTTCAAGATAAGGAGGTGTAAGAAAGTTAGGTAGATGTATCAGCACATCAATCAGCTGCTTAGTCCACTTAGAGAGGGAACAAAGGTTTTTCCTATGTTATCCTATGCATTTAAATGGGATGTCTAGGACACCTTCAGATAAGATGCCATTCAAATTGGTGGGATGAACTTAGGCCAAAACACTGCACAGTTTTTGCATTCACTAAACAATTGCACTTTTGCAGAGCTTTATTTCTATTAATTTTAGCCAAGGTTTTATCTGCTCAAACCCAAAGATGAGAAAAACTAGAATAAAAATCACACCTCTGTAGATCTTTGAACAATGCAAAGTGTACATCAGCTTGCATCTTCCTTAATAATGTAATTTTATTTGGGTGTTGCTTTTTAAAAAAAAGATAGTAAGAACACTGTTGTCTTTTTGTTTTCAATTGTATTCTTGTATTTTAAATTTACACCATTTATTGGAAAATAGCATTCAAAACATGACTAATTTAAGGTTGTTTCATATAGCGTTCAAGCCACAGGGAAAACTGCAGAAAATACAGTGCCCTTCTGTGAGATGACTGCTTAAGTCTTCCTCAGTCCAACATTTTCTTGTACAGCTTTTACAACCTTTCATTTTATGTAGAATTGAAAAATCAGTAGACAATTTGACTTAATCCAGTTTTCATTTGCTTAGTTAACACCGTATAATAAATATTTTATAATATAAAAATATTTATTTGTAAGTTAATAAAAATATTGTTTTTCATTTCAAACTTAGCTTTGCAGCATTGCCAATAATTTCTCCGGAAAATGCACATTCAGCAGGCACTCTGAACACCAGATTAGACAGTATTTGAATTTTTTTCTTTGGTGTTCATCTAACTGGTCACAGCTTCCCAAGTTAAATCCGTCCCCAGAGTTACTATTGACATACTAACACTGCTAATGTGAATATGGCAGTTGTAAAATAATATGCCTTTGTGTCTCTCTGGGAATATCCTATGAGAAAATGTGTGTACTGAATTCCATTCCTGATCAATCATAATTAATATCCATTTAACATCTCTATGTATCCACCAACATAACCACAGAGATACATTCTGAGGGAAGAATTTAATGTCTTTATGCAAGAAGTGCAAGACAGGAGCAGAATATGTGTACTATCAACACACCAACATGAAAGGAATTAAAAGCAATTGGATTTTTGACAATTTCTCAAATACTGTGGAGATGCAGAGAGTAACTGATGGAGTAAGATGTGCTTCTGCTCCTTGTATCTGTGTGTATTACTGTTCTTAGCCAAAAGCCACATATACTAAAAGTGATGATTGAAGGCTTTTCTTGGGGTTTTTTTCTGGTTAAAGTAGCTTCTATTTTGATGCTGCAGTGTTGTGTTGAATCTAGATAAACATTTAACTCTAGAAAAGTGGCTGCCTTCCTCTGGAATTTCTGCAGACACTGTACATCTAATTAATCATGTTACCCCATGATGTCTATTTATCACTCACAGCTGGCTACTAAGGATGTGTGCCAGCTGATGACTTTTGTGCAAAAAAATGCATGATTTTCTGTCTAAATAATCTTGATCATATCTCCAAATAGTCTTGTTGTGGTATTTAAGTTATGCAAATATAGCAGAATCACCCAGTTGCCTGGTAAACACAAGTGTTTCAGGGACCAATTCCAACTCATATTGATGATGAGATAGAAAACCAGAATAGATAAGGGATTTCTGGAAAACAGGATATTTTTACCCTGAAGAAATAAATATGGTTAAGAAAGGAGGTGGAAAAGGTGAGGATATTGACCACAGTATTCTGACATTGTGTAGCTGCCTATGATTTAAGATGATCCTTAACAATATATCCCAAAAATGTTCTTTCCTGCTATCCTTCCAGTCAGGAGGATGGCACAAGAGATAAGTGACATACATACCTACAGACCACCATGATGTCAGCTGGAAGAGGGAGGAGAAGTGACACTGGCCAGTTGTACAGCTCTTTTCCTGCTGATGAAACTGACTCTTGAAAACTGAAATACATACACAGAGAAACACTCCTTACAAAACCCTAAGTTATGGTGCATCTGTATTAGTTGCTACAATAACCAACTACATCCCATTTGAAATTTTCTTTCTAAACCCGTAGTCGTGTCACCTAGGAATCAACATTAATTTTAAATCTTGAATTAAACACTATGTCTACATTGAGTAGTGAGAAAGAGGAATGTGAATGAAGAACAGCGCTGTTGAAGTCTGCAGAAGATGAAAGTCAATAAAATAACTGCTTTTTCTTGTATTGAAAAACTTATTTATTTATTAATTTTAGGCCTTAAACATATTTTTTGTCTTGCCTGTAAACCTGCCAGAATCTACACAGGTTAGTTAGAAAGTGCATATCTGGAGCAGAACTAGAGTCTTTGTCATAAAAAGAAAAAAAAATAAGGTGCCCCTAAAGTCACCCAGGCAGCAAGGTTTTAAAATAATAACTGGTTCAAAGGGAAAAAAACATTTTCAGTACAAACATTTTTAATGCAAAATTCAAACAGTCACAGTGCATGATGAACAGAAAAGGACTGGGCAGACTGGGACTACCCATTCTTGCCTGAGGCTTTCAAGGCCATGGGGAAAACCTGCCATACTTAAGCTGCTCCTTGAGCTGTGAAGACAGAGAGGTGGCAAAAGAGCAAAATCAACAAGAAGAAAGACAACAGAATTTAGTCAGTGGGATTTTTTTAACTTATGCAAGTTTAATAAATATTTATCTTTAGAAATGAAATGACTAAAACATCTCACTTCTGTTCACAAATTTTAATGTTTCTGTGACCCAAATATTAATATGAATTTAATTATACTACTGATTTTGTCATTATTGATATTATAGGAGTACCTCTTATTCATATATTACAGATTTAGGAAGCTGTAGAACTTAAAATTATTTTATAACAAATCTCAAGAAACAAAAAAATACTTCCTTCATTTTGCACTTTAGATTCTGTAATCTCAAAACATTCTATTAGTAGAAATGCAAAACATCTTTCATATCCAACATCTAGGTAATAATAAATATCTGGAAAAAAGAAAACCAACCAACAAAGTCGAAGCTTGAAGTGGGGGACAAACTGTGATTTGCAATAAAGTTCTTGATTGTTTTAAAAATTCTCTTTTAATTTGTTTCTACTTATGACCATAAGAACTGGGGACAAGTAAGAAATCCTAAGTCTATTTTTCCTCAGAAAACACAGCTGATTTTTCTTTACTTTTCCCCCAAATATAAATTGCCCTTAATTCTTGCTGTGTCAGAAATGACTGAAAATGATTAATAAAGACCAGTGATTAATCAAGATAAATTGTGCTTGAAATGAAAGAATACAGAAGATCAAAGGGTTGTAAATCTCTTATACCTTAGTTGATATGGTCTGTAGTTCTTCCATCTTCAGAAGGAATTACAAAACACATGACATTAATAACACTGGTGGCCCATGGTAACTAAGACCAGCACAGAGTGTTTCCCATGGTTTGCTATGCAAAGGAACTAAAGAACGGTCAGCTGTTGGTAAATCCTTATGATACTGCAATTTGTGGGAAAAAAGTAGACATCTCTCTCCTCTTGGTTCATTATTGCCTAAGATGTAGGTGAAGTGCCTTTAATTGTTTGGGTTTTTTTTGTTTGGGGTGTTTGTTTGTTTGTTTTGTTTTTGTTTATTTGATTGTTTGGTTGGTTTTTTCCTGACTGAATAGTATGTTAAAGAAGATGAGATTATATCCTGGTTCTGGAAACAGCCATTAGACACTTACAGACGTATTTTTCTGTAGACTGTATCTCACTTGTTTCAACATGAGTCTGGTTAAATCTTTATTTGTTAGAGAAAAACTGGTCAGCTTTTCAGGTAATAAACTTCTTCAAACTTTAAGTATTTAAAAGGGGTGGACCTCCATGGCTGGTCTTTATTTTAGGCTATGTGTTGCAATTCGCAGCCAAGGTTGCACATATATATTAAGCAAGAATAAAGATGAGAATAATGAAAGAGAAACTTCAGAGGAGTGAAAACGCAGTAGATGGAGTAGATGGAGACCAAGGTTGTGAAATATATGATGATCTGTCCTTCAAACAGAGAGAAATAATTTTAGGCACTGGTTCAGGTTTTTCTTCATTTCAGTGAAGGCAACTAATATTTTTTATCATATCACTTTCCAGATAGCTGATGGGTGATAGAGAGCTTTTTTTCAATATAGCTTTTTATTTTCTACTAAGTAAGGAAAGTCAACTCCCATCTGCTGGTTAAAATTTTTGGGTACCCAAAACAAAATAAATATATAAAATGTAATCTTCTTTGGAGCCAACACTCAAACCTCATGTGAAATGTATCTCAAGTCTGTCATAATTGCCTCTGAAAACTTTGTTATTTTTTGAACACTGGTAAAATAAGGCAGCTGTTGCTTGTCCAGTATTCTTTTTTTTCTGTGTGAGTGTATCTTTATTACCCTGGTAGATGAAAAATATTGGGGATTCTCTTAAAAATATCTGCCACATCTGTTGCTGCTTCATAGAGGAGGAAGCGTCATTATCATTGCTTTCAAAGGATTTTGTGGAGTTTGGATTTGTGGCTTCTTGACTCTATAGGGCTAGAAGGCATCAGTCTGAGGCATGGAGAAATCAGTGACTTTTCTTGTGTGAAAAAGACATTTCTTTTCATAAAACTTTCACCTGAGACCGAGGTAATTTCAAGCTCTCTCTTGACTAGGTTTCCTAGAATATCCTGAGTTGGGCCAAGAAGGCAACAGGACAATGAGCAAAGAGTGTGGAAAAATTTGGTGAGGAGGAAGGGAGACTGATAGCCCTGGCTGCGTTTGAATCCTGGCCTCTCTTGTGCTTGCATATTATTTTCTTGCTGGATGTCATTGTGAATGTTAGCAAGAGATAGGCAGGTCTTCTGCAGAGCACAACAAAGGGAGTCTCTTAGGTGTCCATGATGCAAGACTTATTGAGTGCAGATCAAATTCTAGAAGAGTCTTTGCTGGGTGTATTATATGACTGGTAAAATAAGTGTGTTCAAGTGCACCTCAAGCTTGCCACAAATCAGATATATGTGACTTAAAAGTTCCTAAAGTCTTGCTGTATTGATTCCATGGAGAGAATGCTCCAGCCTTGGACTCCTCACTGAACAGATCGAGAAAATAATTTCATATTCTGGTATAAAAACAGGTGTATATCCTAGGGTTTTTTAAAATGTATCTCTATGTTTCTTTATGTCATTATAAACTACCCGTGAGCTGTCGAAAGATTATGAGTCTGCTGGAATTTCCAGCACTCTGGTTTGTGGTTTTTGGGAAGAAATGTTTTCTCTCTTTAGTCCTGTAGCTTCTAATAATTTTTCAGCCTACAACCTGTGCTGGCTCTGTATAACAGTCTTTCAAAAAAAACCCCAGAACCCCAAACAAAACCCTCGCAGCCCAGAATGCACTGTTCAGGGCTGCTCATAACATGGTGTACTCATTTTACAAACAAACACAGTGTGATGTCTAGGAAGAAAAAAAAGAAGACATATTTAAGATTAACTTGGTTGTAGTGAGATGTTGGAAAAGAGATTTCTCTTGCTTTGAATTAGGCATTTCACAGGGGGACTTTTTTTATTAATTAACACAGATAAAATGCTTTTGCATAAATAATTCAGCAATTAAGAGGAAACTGTTACAAGATGCAGTCATCCTGGCCTAACTATTATTTATGTAACACTTTAAACAAGGATACAATGGGACGTATAAAACACAGTGAGTTTAGGATGGTATGTTTTCGCCCTGTTGATTCCATTTTGTTAACAAGGTATTTTCAGTTTGCTTTCAATTTCTAAATATATATTACTGCTTTATTAGAAAATCTTTTTATTTAATTTAAGTACACTGAAGTTTAGTAAACTGACTTTTCAGTCAATTACATTTCTCACTACTGGTTTAGTCTTGTATTCAATACCTTCTGTACATATCTTAATATACACCCACTTAATTTCTGTTTGGTCCTTGTGCTTCTTCATTTTTTTCTAATCTGATTTGTTCTCAGAACATTGCTATCACAGTTTCCTGATTCTTCAATATTTGATACTTGTACAATTCTATCTAACTCACAAATTTTTTAGTCTAAGGAAAAGAGACCATGGTTTTATTACTTTATTATATTTATAATACTTTATTTTAATTGTTTATAACTATTGTTTATACTTTATTTATTAGAGCAATTCTGCACTTAGTGGCATCCTGGACACAATGATACAAATTGTAATAATCATTACTATTTATTTATGTATAAAAGAATAGCATCTACTGGTCAGGCCTTGAAACTTTTGCAGTTGAATTCTGAGTTGAATCCTGGATCTGTGAAATCCACTGTGGAAAAAGCTTCCTAGCAATGTCCATATCTTTGATAATGCTATTGGACATGCAAGACCTTCTTTTAGAGAGGCTGCTAATCCTTCTAATGCACCAGGAGGAGTAACTGATTCTCAGATATGCCAAGCAAAATATTTTCATTTATATGGTGTTCTTATGTAGTCATTCCCTAGAACACCATAGTAATACAGGAGATTAAACAAACAAAATGAATTTCAGTGGGCTCTGTGTTTTTCTTTAATTTCCTTAAATACCTATTCTCTGTGCAACTTGACAGAAGACAAAATTCACTTGTGAAATTTGCCCATTGGTTATGCTACATGTAATTCCACTGTAAGAGATGTAAGAGAGACTAGGGTTTGAGCACCTGAGGTAGACACATTCATATAATCTCCTTGCACTCAAGTTCATGCTCTCTGCTTTGGGTATGAAGTGATGATACTTTTAGCCTCAGGTCACACATGTGTAGTTTGTTATACCTTCATGAGGATTCCCTTTGAGACCTGAATCCTCACAACTTTTTGAAATGCCTGTATTACTCTTTCAGTGCTCTGCTAAGCCCAGTCTGTTGGATCCATGTTGTAACTGGTGAAATGGAAATCTTGTTTAGGCAGAGTTTCAGGACTTTGGACACCTGTCAGATATTTCCACATATCTGGAGAAATGGCACTTTGGAATCTTCCAAACTGCTGCACGTGTTGTAACTGTGATTTATCCATGTACAATAAAAACAGCTGATTTAAGACATGCACAGATCTGTGGTTTGACTCTTACTAAGGAAGCCTGAATTTTTCTTTAGTGAGATAAAAAAATAATAATTTTAATTTGGACCAGCTGGCTTAAGAAGCAGCCCTAAATAAACTCAGCTAAGCTAAGATAAACTAAGTTAACAAGGATAAGTAGGCAGAGCCATCTTGAAATACGCAATCTAATTTTGATATTGTTGAACTGAAAATAGATGTTGGACTTTTTCAATTTTTGTATGTGCACTGAATTGATTGGAAGATCACTAAAACATGGTAGTAGATATAAAAGAGGAGAAAATTAAATGTTTGGTAGGTCTGGCCCAGAAAAGCAAAGAGCACTCAAACACTTTTGGTGCAATTTCCACAATGTCAATATATTATTCTATATTTTGCTGTCAGGATGCTGCAGCAGCGGGAGTCCCCCAGGGTCTATCAGGGCAGAGCCAGGCAGGCAGAACAAATCCCATCACACCAGCCAGAAGCAGGGCAAGCAGGAGCACTGGGGGCAGCTCCATCTTTGGTTATTGAACAGCTCTGCGGAGATGGGCCAACGCTGAGCCACAGTGTGAGCTTGGCTTGGTGGGGCCCCTGGCCAGGCAGGGCAGGGCTATGATTACTTGAGTAGCAGTGGATTCATTTTTCTCTTTTCTGTCTTGTTATTAAAACAAATATATTTCTTTTAATTTTACTGTCTTCTTGGTCCTAAAACTGCATTCTATAACACCCCCTTCTCCGTCATTCTTCATGCTTTAAAACTCCTTTTTCTTTGTAAGCTTGAATCTATTGTGAAAGAGACTTCTAAAGCATCTGGTATATAAACTCAGTATAATTTTTTCTATGATTTTTTGTTTGTTATCTTGCATCCATCATGAAAATCTAGACAGAACTTTGAAACTGTCTTCAGGAAGCTGTATTTCCTTCTGATTTTCCTTAACATGAAGTAGCTGAAATGCATTCTATTCTACAAAAAAGCCTATTCCAGAGCTAGTACTTATTTTTAAACCTAAAATTGGTGATTTTAAGGGGTAAGAATTACTATTCTAAATGTAGGTATTGATTAAAAAGTACTATATATTTAAGTTAATGAGAAAATGAATGAGAAATCTGTTAGGGAAATATCCTTGTGTATCTATATCCTCAAGTAAGCAAAAGATACATCAGGCACCACAAACTACAAAATGAAGTGACAATGTGATGATATGCTTCTGTTAAATATCCAACAGAAATCACAATATGTCTTGTATGTCACTTAAAGACAAGGGGATCAATATTTCTTTGCAAATTTCTTCTGAAATCAGTACCAAGTGTTTCATTGCTTTTTGAAGTCATGTGAAATGTGAGGATTTTACTGAATTTTTTTGAAGAACCTTTTGTTCCACAGAATGACAGTTATGTCTTCTGTATAGAAATTACTGACATTTTGTAATTAATCTTGCTAAAATATGTGGGTATCTATTTGGCATATTGAATGTGTAAATTCAAAATCCATTAAAATTTCTGCTATACACAAAGGAAAAGTAGATCTGAGAGTTCTACTATTAGCCATCAACCAAGCAATTATGAAAATTAGTCTTTAGATTATGGTGATTGATTTATAAGTATAAAAGAAAGTAAATATAATTAAAACAGGTATTAAATTTAACAAGAAGGTAAGGATATCACTTCCTATGAAGAAAGCTAACCAATTGTTATTATAATTTTCATTTATTTGGGTGCATATCATTTGAAAATTGAGGTGTTATCCTCCACAACTTTGCACATTGTGTTGATATTTTAATGTTTGGAAGTCACATAGCATAATCAGATTAACTGAATCTGTAATGCATATAGAATGAATGCTTATATGTTTATTCTTTGTCTTTGTAGACTAGCAAAACAAGTTCTACAAGATGTAAAGCTTCTTTAATCAGCTTGACGTTTTTCATTGTAACACCAGGGAAAAAGTCCAAGTTCACTGATTGCAAAGCATCTTGAGAATATTATGAATTTACTATTTTCCAGCAGGTGATGATCCTACAGGGGTGTTTATAAATACAAATAATGAATACTGTGCTGCATAGGTAATACACTAGTCACATTTATTTAAAGGAAATTAAAAAAAAATATTGGGTGAACAAAAAACCCAATGGAAATGTTAAAATATCTGTATGAAAGGGGTATGAAGATGGAACCTGTAGTGGCTGACGCCAAATGGATAGTGATGAGGTAACAATAGATAACTAGGAGAAAGAAGAATCAAGATACTTGATTTTATTTCTGGATGACATTTTTTCTTTTGGTGAAATGAAGGGTGGAAGAACAATGAATATTGCAGATTCAGGGACCTGCAGAATTGGATAACATCCTTAGTTTGATTTCCTGCATCCTCAGACAGCAATCGAGAACTGAGGAGGGAAGTTTTACAGGAGAAAAGGATTAACCCATGGAGTCTGAAAGGGCTTTATTGAAATAATGACTTGCTGAAATTGGTAACAATCATAAGTCTGTGCTAACCTTTCATTTGTCACAGATGGCATGCATTTATGGGCTTATTCTTAATAATTCAGATATTCTGTCAGAAAATATCACTGTCATATCCTTGTAATTTCTGCTTATTAGGATATCTATTTCCCCCTCTTAATCTCCTGGCAAAAACTGGGGATTTGAAGGAATCCTGATATGAAGGCTGAAGTTGAATCTGAGGACCTTTCTATATACTTGGTCTCAAGTTAGTTTTTGTGATGATAGTACCCCAACCAGAGTAACATTTACTGTCAACTGAAGAGTAGAAATGCTGTTAGAAAGCCACAGACCTGGAAATTAATCTTTATTTCACTGGTATTCATTGAAGTTCACTGTTTTCCTCCATATTCATCATATGAAGATGCTTTTCAATTTTCTTGTTAGTACACATTAAAAGCAGTAAGAGCACTCAATTGTTTAAGATGTTACAAAATATTTTTGGGAAAGTATGAATTATACATCAGATAAAAGTTTATGTTCTTTGCAAAGAATGTGCAGTCTAGCACAACTTAGTTGACTAGGCACTAGGATCTTTGCAGAGATTATCTCCTTTCCAGTGCTGAGTGGCAGCTGAATTGACCTGTAGTTGTTTACTGTGTTCTAATGATTTAGGATAAATGGTAGGAAGAGGACCTGGACTGTGCAGTAACCTAGGGAAGTATATCAGGAGCCACTGCTTATATAAAGTTGTCACCTACTTTATGAACTGCTTAAAAATTTCTATTCTACAACCTGGATAACATGTTAATAACGAGGAAAGTAAATGTGATCTGGATAAAGACATTTATTTTCACTGTCTGATACATGAATTGACACTCTTGGCATCTAGTTGACTATTCATGAGTAAGATATTAGTTCCAGTATGCCTCAGCTCCCAGAACAAGATACGACTTGATGTGGATAATGTGAAATGACTATTAGGAGGTCTTAACCTGGTAAATGGCTCAGTTATTTATACCTCTGGCTGTATTGAAAATAGAAATGGCAGAGATTCAGTAGCATATTTAAAAAGCCATGTTGTACCTCGTGCCTCATCTTCACCATATTCTGATAGTTAAAACTGCAAAAACCACAACAGTTTTCTGTTTGGGATATGGCACTTTTGAGTCGGTTTATATCCTTAGTGTTTAATAAGTTTCTTTGGACTCTTTTGGGGGGACAAAGAAAGTGAATATTTATGAATTATCTTTGGTAACTTTCACTTTGTTAAACCCAAAATAAATGTGGCTGATTTTTTCTGATGTTCTTCCCATTGAGAAGATATTTTTCTTTGGCTATTTTAATACTCATGAGGATTTATCCTCTCAAAGATATCTTTTTCCTCTGTCATATGCAGAAAGAGGCCATGGATTAAAAACAATACAGTAAGAACTGGCTGTTTCTTGTGTTATTTTTCACAACATCCAAAGGTGTATGTTTACACTAAAATATTCACTACCTGACAATAACAGACAAGTTTTAGTTTTCCTAAATTAAGTGTATACTCTAAAGAGAATTTAAGGGTCCTTTGTAGAGAGAACCAGGTAGGGCTATCTGCATGCACAAAATAGCAATTTTTAATAGATTATATATTTTATGTCTTTCTACTGTGCATTATACAACTCAGGCCTTACGCATTTAAGGTGCCAGAAATGGCAGTACATCCATTCAAAATTCCTGAAGCTATGGATTTTTAAAAATGACATACTTTAGTGTATGAATGAGGACAGATTTCTGTTTTGGGTTTGTTTTTAAAAAGCACAATATATAATTATAAATAGTTGATTTTTAAATGCTATACAATTTGTTCTACAATCCCTTTTTCAGACTGACTGCTAATTTTAAAGAAAAATAAAATTTGATATGTTATACATTAGGGACTTGAATAGTTAAAAGTCATATTCATATTCCTTTCCATTATGGCTTGAATTTTAGCCCTTAAGTTTGATGAGTGATGCAGAAAAGTCTGACACATAAGGTTGACCACTGGGCAACTGGTCTGGGCATATTTATGTAGACTATTCCCAGGCAATTTTTATTTTTTAGACTGACACATAAATTTTCATCCTGAAAGCAGACATCTGTTGAGCTGTTCTGTCTGTGTATAGAGCATATAGACTTCTGGCCATTATACAGGAGGGAATAGTTAAGAACAAACATGTAAAAATAAAAGTCAATTTTACTCCATTAAAACAAATTTTGGAAATCCCATTTTAGAGAGGATGGCTATATATTTTATGGCAAAATTCACACTGCGTTATTTCTGCAAGCTTCATGTTTCACAGAACTGATTACCTGCCTAATTTTCCAATGTGTTAAAAATCAGAATTCAGTAACTAATAAAAACTTCTTCCATTTATTTCAAGTTGCTGAGAATTTGTGTCCTGATATTGATCTGGAGGGATTAAATTTTATATTGACATGATTTCTTCCTTTGTATTGCATTAATTCTCAGTTATTTTGTTGGGGTTTTTTTTCAACTCTATATGAAGAGACAAACTAAAAAAAATCTCATGCCAAATTCTGTAATATTTCAAAACCTAGTTTATCATCTAGAGATGAAGTAACATGGGCTGTTTCTGCCGGTTGTTTTTACTGCCCTTGCAGCACTTCTGAAACAGCTCAACCTCTCTTTTCTATTATTAGTTCCAAGTGTACACTTTGTTCTAGTGACATTTTTAAAGGGGCTTTTGTGCCCTTAGGCATGTTAGACATAATATTTATCAGCATAGTTCTAGAGAAAAGCACTTAGGTCCTTTGGCTTCAGGAAAGCAAGTTTGGTGATCAATCACTGAAGTGCAAAACAACATCAATATAACATATTCAACTATTTAGCTTTGCATTACAAAGTCTAAATTAAAACTGTGGCTGTAGCTGTCAGTCTTTGAACTATTAAATGATTCTGTTGCTTCACCTTTAGCCCCCCTCCCTAGCCTGCCAATTTGGATTTGCTTACTGTTATCTGAAGATCTGTGTCTGTTACTGTTGGAGTATTTACATAGCACTGTTTGCTTACAGCAGTCTTTAGGTCTCTGACCTATGTAAGGGTTACCCTAAGGAAATATATTACAAGGACTTCCCAAGATGATATTTCTGCTGTTAAAACCCCCCTGGTTTAATCGTACTGGGATTTGTCGTTTACTGTCATAGAAATCAAACTCTTTCGTCATTCTCTCTCATTGACCTGTGCTCCTTTCATTCAAGAATTTCTTCATTGTATTCAAGCCACTGCCATTGTAGCATCTCACAAACTGCTGAACAGGAACAAGTACCAATCCCACCGTGGCAATGTGCGTCAAGAAGATACTAAGAATGCAGAGTTACTGCTATTTGTTACTTGTGTGCAGATAATGAGCTTAGTGAGAAAATGATAGTCTCATATTCAACTTCCTTGAATCCTTGACTGCATGACTGGCAGATATTTTTTAAAAAAAGTTATCAAGTTACAGAATTCCAATTAACAACTTTTGTGCTATGGAAGAAACACTTTTGAAATTTCAAATATTCACAAATGTTATGATCATGGACAAGAATGTAAATAAAAAATATGTGAAAATAGAGGGAATATCACTGGCATAAAAAAAATAAGGGAAGGAAGACTAGAATAAGACATCTGTGAAGATACAGGCAGATGTAGCACAATTCCTTTAAGCTTATGCCCTGTTTTCCTTTCTTATTCATATTGAGAATTGAGTGCGTGATCTTTTGAAAGGAACAGGGTTACATCTGTTTTCCCTCATTGCTGCCTCATCTAATTTTGACACTGAAGGACAGGAATAAAAGACCTCATTGCAGGGAATGTTACGACTTATTCTTGCTTTCTCATGCAGGATAGACACTTGTCAGAATATGCTTTTATTTGTATATTAGGGAATTTGGAAGAGAAGAAAGCTGAACTAAAAGAGTATATTTGTATGCAACTTCTCACTTTATATGCAACTTCTCTACACACAGTAGCTCAGTACATAGGAAAGTAATGCAGTTGGGTAATGCAATACAAATATCTCAGGATAAGCTACAGCAAAGTAATTTCCCCCCAAAATTAGTTTTGACTTCATTTCAGTGTAGTTCTTTTCTGTCCTTTTAGTCTTAAATTGAAACCTACCTATTTTTACTTGATGACCAGCAGCTAATTCACCTTTGTTCTGTAAATCAACAAAACTAGACCAGTATTTTGAAAGTCATGTTCATACTTGTGGCAAGATGTTGGCAGCTGAGGGATGGGCAGGTGTGGGCTCTGTGACAGGTTCTTGCCTTCTTGAACACAGCTGATTTCAGACAGTTTCCCAGAAGACCCACCACATGACACAGCTGAGCCATCTGCTAGGTCAGGGGTGTCTACTTAATCCTGACACATCAGAGAAGAAGGAAGGGAGGAGGTGCTCCAGGTGTTGTAGCAGATATAACCCTGCCACCCATGCATAGGATGCCTGTGGAGTAGGTATTCCCTGCAGCCTGTGGAGAAGACCATGCCAGAAATGGGTGACATACCCTGAAGGATCTGTGGTCTACGGAGGGCCCACACTGGAGCAGCCTGCTCAGAGGACTGATTCTGAAGCAGGGGAAAAGTGTGAGGTGGAAAGAGTGGCAGAGAGGAGCTGTTGATTGCTGACCACAACCACCCATTGCCCATCCCCCTCTGTTGCTGTGGGTGTGGACTAGAGGAAGTTGGGAAAGAAGGAGTAAAGATGAACTTGGGAAGAAGAGAGTGTGTGGAGAAAATGTCATTTTAATTTGTGTTTATTTCTCACCATTCAAATTGTTTAATTAACCATAAATTAATTTTCCCCAAGATGAGTCTGTTTTTTCCACAATGCTAGTTGGTAAATTATCATCTCCCCATCTTTATCTCGACCCATGAATGTTTGCATCTTGTCTTCTCCCTCTGCCCTGCTGAGGAAGGGGAGTGAGAGAGTGGTTGGGTGGGCACCTGGCAGCTGGCCAGGGTCAACCTACCACAAAACTAAAACGTAACTTCTCTTTAACTCTTGTGCTCTTAATAACAGTTTGATAGCACCCTGGTATTACTTGGAATACTACCTGCATAAGCCTGCAATGGAAGATTTAAATTTTTTAGTATGTGTTTAATAGTTAAATCTGTACATTGAGATAAAATGACAATATCTTCAGTAGATGAAAGTTTCTTTGTCTGGTGAGCTCCATTTTTAAGGATTTGGTACCATAATGGAGTAGCACAAAGATGATGGCATAAATAAGATCTGAGAACAGGTAATATGTTTTCTTAAAGAAACCCTGAAACTGTAAACATATGCACTGATTACCATTTCAGTGGTCCCACTCATTACAAAGTTCCTGTCTTTTTGGATTTTGCTTGAAAGACTGTTACCAGGTTCTGTAAAATTTAGCAGTTATAGAATCTTAGAACCATAGAATATGCTGAGTTAGAAGGACCCATCAAGATAACTGATGTCCAACACCTGGCCCTGCACAGGACACCCCAAGGATCACACCACGTTCCTGAGATCACTGTCCAAATGCTTCCTGAACTCTGTCAGGCTTGGTGATGTGGCCACTTCCCTGGGGAGCCTGTTCCAGTGCCAATCACCCTCTGGGTGAAAAACTCTTTCCTCATATCCAACCCAAATCTCCTGTGATTCAGTTTCATGGTGTTTCCTTGAGTCCTGTCACTGATTAGTCCTGTTAATGGCAAACACAGCCTTCCCTATTTCAACATGCTCAAAAAGCTAACCAATTTATTATGTGGCTTGTTGGTTCTTTTCAAATATGTAAAAGGACTGACCCTCACATTGATCTGTAATGCAAGATTTTCTCTGAGGTGTTGAGAAGAAGAAAAGACTTATGGAAATGAAGCTTTATCTGCCTTCATTATTTCTAATGACTGGTAAAAAGGCGTCTGAAAGGTGACACAGGTTTAAACCTGTGTTCAAACCTTCTAGAAGCACTGTAACCAAGATATTTGAAAGGCAATATTACTGCATTCTCCCTAGTTAAATAAACTTGGAAGACTCCTCATGATGAGTAATCTACTTTAAAAACAAAGAAGTGCTTAGAAAAAAATGCTTAAAGGTCTCATTGGGACTATAATGAATTCCAGCAATTAATATATGAAATATTAATATTTTGGATGAATAGTTAGTTAAATAACTATTTTATTATTCTAGTCTATTTTCTTTTGTGTCTCATTTTTTTCTTAAATACAAATAACATTTTTAAACTGGCTTTAAGGGGGTCAAGTTTTGATTTTCCTCCTTTATTTATTTACTTTCTTACTGCTAAAAAAAGCCCTTAGAAGTGTGTCTTTCAGTGTTTTTTGTTTTTCCTGTGGACTGCTGACCATCCCTTCTTGTCATGCCAACTTGTCGCATGACAAACATTAGTTTGAGGCTAGGTGGTGCACATGAAAACAAACCCAAAATATCAAAACACATACTACAGAAATACTATTTTTACTTATTTTTAAGTTACCTTCAGTTTCATACTAGGGAAAAATTCCTTTTGGGCATCAGTGGGTTTCTCTGAGATTGCTGGTGACTAATGCAGTTCTTTCACAGAGTGAATGTGCTCTGTCCTGGTGCCAAATGTGCAAACTCATTGAGCACAATTGAGTCAACTGCAAACAGTTGAATTTTACTGTAATCTCTGACTTCCCTAAGTATCCAAAGCCTGTCTCTTGTACTCTCAGTGAGGTTGTTTCCTGTTGTTTTTGTTTAAACCTACAACTATTTCAAGCAAGGTAGAGAAGAAGGATGTGTATTTTTATAGAAGGAAGAGAAGAATTGTACAACATATATAAGACTGATAAAAGAATGCAGAAAAATTTTGAGATAAACTGGAGACTGTAAGAGGAGGATGGGATTGACTTCAGTACAAACTGGGGAATGATCAGAGAAGGGAAGTAGATGACTTCTTCAAGAAGTAGTATCCTCTGTAGTGTGGTAAGCTGATAGAATGACCATTTCTAATTTTTTCACTTATCATGTATATCAGGTGTGTCTCTTTTAAAGCCAAACGTGGATTTTATACTTCCCAGTATCCAGGAATATTCATATAACATCTATACTTTCAAATGAAGAGTAAATTATAAACAAATCAAACTATCATACAAGTTTTCCCTAAAAGAACTAAGAGATGTATGTCATGTGAGAGAGATTGCAGTATAATGTAAACAAATCAAACTATCATACAAGTTTTCCCTAAAAGAACTAGGAGATGTATGTCATGTGAGAGAGACTGCAGTATAATGTGTCACTAAACAATATTTTTTTAAAAATTCAGGCACCTGTAATCAAGTGTTTAGGCACTGCAACAATGAAACAGATGTAAGAGTGGAGTAGATTTTACACTCTTGAAAGTGAAACATTTCCTTTCCTAAGTAATGTGTCTGTCTTGATGTATCAAAATAATAATAAAACTATTATATGGAAGGAAAATCCCTTGGGTGAGTTTGTTCAGCTTTGCTCTCTACCTTCCCCTTCTGCTGCTTTATTTGTTTTCCCTGAAGGAATGTTCATCTCATCTTCACTGACATTTTAAAGTCAGGTGGTGACTTTTAGTTTTCTACCCAGCCTGAGTTCCTTCAGTGCCGTCAAGAGTGCTCTTGACTTCCCCATCAAAGAGCAGATGCCTCAGTCCCACCTAGAGGTCACAGCCCTGACAGTTACTGCAAAAATAAACATTTGTATGTTTGTAATATTTCTTCTCTACTACAAACTACTAAGGAGCTGAAACCAACAGTGGCAATCTATTAGATTGTAAAGGGAATGAGCAAAAGGATTCAAGTTTCTAGTGTGACTTTTATTCCTTCTGCTCTTTCTATCATGTTAGCAGAGAGAGATGTATTATCTTTCCTCTTTAAGAAGTTCATGTTCTCATTGTCAGTGGATGGGAAACACTGTTATGATTTGCTTGAGACATTAGAAACACAATGTCAGTTTTAGGTTTTGGAAATTTAAATCTATAAGTAAAGAAAATGACTGTTTCTTAAAAATAATTTAAATTCATTACTACTAATGTTTCTCATTTTTAGAAATCCTTTTTATATTTCCATGATATATTTTAAGATATTAAACAAGTCGTGTATAATATTAATTCGAAAAAATTCAGAAAACAGAAGATTCTGAATGTTAATGATTGCTTTTTTTCCTTGGGATCAATTATTTGATGTTCCAATTCAGTCAGAATTTCTAAAGTCATTCAGTTCAGATTCAGAAAGAAACCCTAAAGTTAAATCTGTTATTTCATGGAAAGTCATGCTGCTTCTAGTCTTGCTTCTAGATTAGTTCCTGTCCTTAGAGATACACAGAATAATTTAGATTGGAAGGGTTCTCTGAAGGTCATTTGGTCTAATCTCCATCTCAAAGCAGGGCCAACTTTTAAGCAGGTGAATTTATGCTTGTCCATTTGACAGGGATTTTTAAAGAAAAATTTACTCAGATTTTCAATATTTGTTCTGCCACTGTGCACCTCCAAGAAGAGCCTGATTTTTTTTCCTTTTTTTCTTCTTTTTCCTTTTTTTTTCATTTTTTCTTTTCTTTTTCTTTTTTCTTTTCTCTATACTTTCTTACTGGATAGTTAGAAAGAGTAGTAAGATCATTATCCGCAATATCAAATTTGCAATAACTGCAATACAGGTAACTTTCAAAACAATGTCTGTACTTTTGCATAGTCTTTATTGAGAGACTAAGTCTCTGTCTTGATAGAAACTAATGGTTGTTCTCTTCATCTGATAATTTTTAACTACAATTTATATTTCATGTAGTCCTGCCAATGTCACTGTTATTAAGTGTTTATCTTTTAGGATATGAACTAGCTGCAAACAACCCTCAGCAGCTCCTCGAAATCTTAAAATAAATATGCTCTTCATGACTACTGATAAAATGGAAAGTTGGATATATTTGTAAGGGACTGTCTTGTTAGAAATCTACTGTGTTGGCATAATGTGCATTTTTCCATATGGTGAGGCAGAACTCTTCCAATCATTATGTGCTCTCATTCAAATTCTGCCTGCTGCAGGAAATTAGCACTGTTCACACTTGTTTAGGCTTAATAAAAATCATTTTTCCTAAAGCACAGGGATAAGGTCACCATCTGCCACATGAAAATGCCAATTTCAAATGAGCAGCAGTCAAAAGAGAGTGTCTTTCATTTTTAGACACTCTCAGAAGGAACTTAATAGGAGAAATTGTAATTGATTCTGACATCTATCGGATTGCAGGATAATGTTAAGGTATCAGATTTTCAGTTTTGCAGATGTGTATCTTTTTCATATAGTGTTATGAATGTTTCACAAACCACTGTCCTGTTTTGAGCCCTGTTCATATTTTGGAATATCTGACCCTGCATAATATGCATTTGGAAACCCTTCCCTAAGCATGCAGGCAATAGAGTATTTTCATACCTAAGTTCAATGATTCAACATTCATAGCATCTTTGATTTTTATCAGTTATTTTAGACTATCTAATCCATACGAGTATATGCTGAAATATTTTGATAAGAAGGTCTATTACAAATGTACAGTCTTGGTCAAAAACTCTTAATCATAGTAAAATGAAGTGTATATATATATATATATAAACAAATATATATATATATATATATAAAATGACATTTTACTACCAAAATAGATTATAAAACCCCTACATTTTGCATGAGTTACAAAGAAGGTATACACTTATTTATTCAGAGTGCATATGCTAAATAAACATATAATTAATGACTGTAGAATAAATGATTGGATATGGCCTTTTCATGACCAGAGTGTTCATAGTCTAATAAAGGAGATTAAAAAATGCAACTCCATCTGAGGAGTTGAAGAGCTCTCTTATTTATATTTGGAAACATCTGCTTTTCAAAATTATACTCAGAGTTTTGTAGTCTTTCCAAACAGGAAAACAAGATTTACATTTGATTATGTTTTAAAAATCTCCTTAGATTACAAACTGTCTGGTAGTGATAAGGTTGTTTGAATTGATTATATCATATAAGTATGTTCAATCACTAGCTCTGTAGTAATTTGTTATATATTGATTTTATAAAAAATCATGCAGTTATCTTCTCATTCTTGGGAAAATCAAGTAATCCAGGAATTAAAAATAACAAATCCCCTAATCATTGAAGGGTTTCTATTTTCTCAAAGCACAAAATTCACAAAGGTACAGGCTGAAGATAGTCAGGCTGATGATTGGCAACCTAGAGGTAGCAGAAGGCATGAAAGTCACATATAATAGTGACAGAAATACATTGTGGACAAAATAAAGTTGTGACAGATTGTTTCCACCTCACTTATTACAGAATTCTAGACTCCTGTTTAGTGATATCATGTATCCTAACATCCGCTTGAAAATACTGGGTGATTTATTATTTGGTCAATGAGAACTGACACCACTTCTTAAATTGCTTCCCTCAGTCACTGACATTTTTGGCTCTAATCAGAATTTCAATGCTGACCTCTAACTATTTCCAAAAAATTGTACTGATAGGTTTATGAGCTGGATGTTTGCTTTGCTCTCACAGCAGTTTTTGGATCGGGTGATTGTAAGCATAAGTTGCCCTTTATCTCAAATGCGAGTAGCTAATTTCTTTATTGATGGCCCTGATGTTACAGCTGCTGTAAAGCCAACTTCATTTGCTCCAGCTCTATATTCAGCAAAATATTCCAGATGACCTCATGGTTTCATTCTAGGTGCTACATTTTAAAAATTATTATACTTATTATTTTTAAACGATTTACTACTCTAAAATAAATTCTGATAATTTGAAAACAAATTGATAAAAATGTAACTGTGATCAGTTTCCAAGCAAGTGTGCTTCAGTCACTCTTTGTAGTCCGTTCATTACTAACTAAATAGAATCTTTTGTCAGCTATGGTCTTGAGTCTTACTGCTTCTCAATATTGTAGCATTTTTTTTCCCCTTGTCCTTCCTTTTTTTTTTCTGAGATGTTTCTATAGGTGTTAAGATTCTATTTTCATACTGTTCACTTCCTCCTTTAATTATATGGTGAATAAAAATTCCTTCAGAGACAAAAAAGGGAAAAGCATGTGTTCATCTCTCATATTCTTAAACCCATTTCCAGCTTTCTTCACTTTTAGGAGAGTACTTTTAACTTTGTGGCATGATTTAGTTAAGAAAGAGAAACATGGATGAATGCTATTCTTCCCTTAGCTCTGACTCTGCAAGCACTATCTAGTACATAGCTGGGCCAGGTTTGAAATTAATCATGCACATACAATCTGTTCTGGTGGCAATGTTATGTACCTGGTGACAGGTTGCGTACAAAAAAGACAGATGGGGTTTTTAGATACCTCATACTTTGACTTTGTATATACCAGTATGGGTGGACTGCAGCACCATAAAATGTGGATAAACTGTGCTGTGTCAAGAGACACACCATGTAGAGGGATACTCCTGCCCCTTGCTCTTAAGACAGAAAAAATTTATGGGGTAAAACTACCATAGAGAGTTACTTCTTAATGAGCAACACCTAAATAAAGGCAAATATATTATGGCACATTAATGTAGAAAATAGTGAAAAAGCAAGCCTAGAAGACTTGGCAATTAAATGCTAAGGACACTAATATACCTGTTTATATTGTTAACATTTCTTTGTTTTTCCACTTAGCACAATTTTGTGACACTAGAAGCTATTAGGATGACATTTCAGTCACCCATGCAAGCTAGAGCGAGTCTTCTGCAGTGGCAGCAGCAGTTAATGGGGCTACATTTTTACAAGTGTCTGGACATCAGTCTAGCAAAATTTATCAGCAGAACAGACTAAGAGTGAAGTCCAGTGCTGCTCTAAGAAAGCATGGTAAATCAAACTTTCTACCTGGCTTGTGTGTATACTATAGTGAGCAACAGCCACTGGCTGGGGACACACTCCTGCTGCTCACAGGAGCAGCAAAGCCAACCTCTTACAATACAATGAAATCCTTCCCCAGTTTAGCATGATTCCAGCAGCAGACTGCAGATGCAGTTTAGTCTCTGCTCGTATTCACATTTCTTCCAACTGTGCCAAGGGTGGCCATAGCCATATCTGAATGACAGTGTTATGTGCTAGGAGATGAACTAGGATATTGTTTCATTTTGTTCAGCTGTGGCTGAAGTCATTCCAATTTAGTTCTAGTTCAACTTCAACAACATTTAAAAATAGCAACTTCTTCTTTCATTAATAAATAATTAAAAATTATGGCTTGAACCAAATTCTGTTTAGGAAAATAATGGATTTTCTTCAGCTGCCTGGTTGTGCATTTAAGTGGGATCTACAATGTATTTTTCAACAAAGAGTATGGGTAAATCCATTAAGGGTAAGCCCCTTTCAGCCCATCTTTCCTGACCCTGCATGTGTATGAATTGAAATAAACTAGAGCAGACTTTCACCCTAAAAAAAAGGTGCATTAACAGTGGTACAGCACTACTTGTGCTTCTGCTATTAAAAAAGACTCTAAAAATGGTGTGCTTCTATATTTAGGGCATTTCACTTCTATAACAAATATATTCATTTTATAAATAAATATTTTAACTGCTAATCCTACCCATCCAATTTAAAGTCTGAGAAGCTGTGTTTTTCCCTTGTGCTGTCATAAGTGAGAAAAAGTTTTGAATGTCAAATTAAGATTTCAGTTGTGTCCTCAATGTCTTCAGTAACACAGTTCTACTGTCTGGAATACATTTATGTGAATATAGCTTCTATGTATCATTTCAAATCTTACCTTTTTAGGGCTGTGTGGGGCTAGAAGTTAGTTTCTTTTTTCCAGTTAAATGAGCAGAGATATCTGAAATTATGAAGGGGACTGATTTAGAAAATAAGAAAGAGTCAGTGGATGCAATTAGTTTTTTAAAAGTATAATTGTCCTCTAATTAGTAAAATATTATTTTAACTCTTCTAATAAAAACAAACCAAAAAATCTATTAGTTTCTTAAAAGGACTACAGTAAAGAACAAGACACATAAGGCGACAGTAATCAGTTACAGAGATAATGTATCCATGTAAGTGAAGAATGCAGTTGTGGTGGCCATAGTTAACAGATTTTTGGTTACAACTCCATTTTGGCCTTCAATTTGCTGGTTCTACAGTCCATTAAAATTACTTTAACAATATTCTCTCTTTACAGCGATTTTCCTCCTAAAGTTTGTTTAAAACATGATTTCTTTTCATAGTGAAGACCTTCTTTCTATACTGCATAGCCATTAAAACTATGAAGAGACAGAATTCCCTGAAGCATATGTCTGTCCTATGGGTTCTTTGTCTTGCTAATTTTTTTCTTCTCAGCTCTTGGAATGAGCTGAGAAACATGCATCTTTCAGGTAAAAGCCAAAGGAATATATTTTGCCTCTTTTAATGGGAATATATCTCCCATGACACTCATTGTAAATGAGTATAGGGTTTTATTTGTTGGGAAAACATTAAATGATCTATTACTTTTATGTTGTTACACTGATTTATGGACCCGGTATTTGGACATGTCTATATGAGCCATGTTTATGATTTCTGACAGGGATCAAGAAAGCAGTAATAGTTTAAAGAGATCAACCCTGAGCCACTTCTGAACAACATTTTTACTATCAGAGATCTGCTTTCATAGCCACTAGGCTTAAATGGAACATATATCTACTTTTTTCTTTCTTATAACTTTGAAGTTCTTAAAATTCTCACTTGACAGGAAGATGTATTACTGTCTGACTGTCTTTAAAATGCACATATTTACCTCTTCCTGTCAGAATTTTATGCTACTCAATTGTGCACTTATGCAGTTACAGTATTTTTTTCTCTGCATCTTTGTGTGAAATAATGTAATAGAAAATGCTAGTATAAATTCAGTACTATATTTTAAGGAAATATTATGAAGGCAGTTTTTAAGCTGTGTAATTCTTCTAAAACAGCTTTTCAACACCACTGTTCCTGGAAGAAGAACACCGTTCAAACATGCCGGCTACAAGTTAAAAATCAAATATGGATTACATACTTACTGCTAAAGAGATTATATTAAAGAAAATACTCATAAATGTACATGTGTTACTATGAAAATTTTCTATATGTTTTTTCTAAGTGACCTGTGATTTAGAAAGGCACACAGTTCTTCTGAAAATAATTAAAGTCTAAAGTTAAGAATGCATTTTCTTCAAGTATGGCCCTACCCTCTCTGACCTCAATTTCTGACCTTGATGCAAAATCGTTAAAAGAAAAAGATATATAAATATTAATAAATATTTTACATTAAATAAAATGATTTTCTGAAATTTAGAAGATCTGTATTTGCAAGGAATTGAAATGACTCAACATAAGAGTTTGAACATAGCTTATAATCAGACATTGAATAAGCTTGTTCCTTGAAAGGGAGTCTAATTTCAGATGGGTCAAGGCATTCACCTTTATAAATGGAATATAACCATACTTAATAATCCTTTTTTTTTCTGCAGATTAATGAAGATTTTTACAATAAATTCTCCTTATGTTGTTGTTGCTCTGCTCTAATTGTTCTTAAGGAACTTTAAAACATAAAATTGCACTTTTTTGCGCTTTAATATTTTCTCCATATTTCCAGAGTGGTTGTACAAAGGCTTTAGTTTAAATGTAAAAATGGTCCTAAAAGCATAATATGACAGCATCCAATGAAGCCCAACCACAGCTGTAGCTCACAAAAAAACAAACAAGCCCCCACCTTCCCCTGCTGAAACAATATAGTTTCGATCAAAAATTAATAATTTTCAATTTTTTGATGATATATAGTAGAGGTGCATAACTGTTGTCTTGTTAGTTTCACACCAGGGAAATAATCAGTGTAGGCTTTTAGACTCTGTTTTAGTAGGGCAGTTTTATGTCTTTTTTTGGTGCTACCTTTTCTTCATTTCTTTCAGATTTACTGCAGCAATTTAAATGAGGAACACCCACAATCTCCATTTTAGCAATGCACGTTTAGTTCTAAAATATCACACTGTTCATGAAAGATGAATTATTCAGTGCACTATTTAATAGTGAGAGGATTATAGATTGTTTTTATTTTAATTAAGCATAACCTAAATTCAGAATCAGTCCCTAAACCCATAGAACAGTGTTTTGGGTTTTCATTACTTTAGTGCATGATAGTCAATTAATTGTACATTTCAGAATATGTATCTGTAGGGGTAATTTTAAAGAGGAATTTTTGAGAACTTGTTTCAAAGTACCAGTCTATGCCATCCTATTGATCTCTGCATTGCACAGAAGAGTTACTAGGCTGAAATTTAATAATTTTTTAATATTCATTACAGTCTGCAAAATATTGATGCACCTTTTGGGTTTTTTTTAGTTTTATTAGCTCATACAGAAATAAAGCCTGATTTGGCAATGTTAAGATAATAGTCTGACAGATGTAACAGAGAAAGAGCAAAAGGACTGACTGTTTCATTATCCTGGGGAATTGTGATGTTAACTGTAGGTGCCAAAACAGTTTTTCCTGGGACTTGACTAGAGTAGAAGGATGAGGATTCTGGAAACAGGATGAGGATTGTTCTGCATTTTAAAATAATTTTTAACCTTTGGGGGGAAAATGGTAATAAAGAGAACTCTTTTAATTCTCAAGAGATGAGAGGGATTCAGGTTATGCCCTTTAAGGATAAATCTAGAAACTGATGCAGAATTTAAGTCATTCTTTAATTAATTTTTGATGGTAGAAGTTTTTCTCTGTGGAATGAAAAAAGCTTGTGCATATAACTATAGAGTTAATTTAGAACAACATAATTTCACCTCCTTTCAGCACATAGTTTATATCTAAGAAAGCCTGTAAATGTGACAGCTTTTTCTTAATTACAAAAGGTATACCTTATTATAGTCTTTCAAGAGCTGTAAATCAACTCAAGAAATTTAAATTTCAATGTGGCTTCACCTTTCTCATATCATTCTGATTGCTGATAACTGTAATGACCTTCACATGATACCAGCTGGCAGCCAATTAGCCACTCGAAGGAATACTAAGTTTGCTGATTATGCAAAGTGGGGAGGAGTTGTTGACTCCATTGAGGGTAGAGACACTGGAACAAACTAGAGAGATGGGTAATCACCAAACATACAAAGTTTAACAAGGGAAGGTACTGGATTTTGAACCTGGCATGGGGCAACCCCAGTTGTGTGGATAGATCAGGGAATGAGAGGCTGGAGAGCAGCACTGTGGAAAGGGACCTGGGGGTCCTGGTCAATGGCAAATTCAGTCTGAGTCAGCAGTGCCCTGGCCGCCAGGAGGGCCAACCATGTCCTGGGGGGCATCAGGCACAGCATCGCCAGTGGGCAAGGGAGGGGATTGTCCCGCTCTGCTCTGCACTGGGGCGGCCTCACCTCGGGTGCTGGGTAGTTTTGGGTGCCACAATATAAAAAAAACCCCTTAAGCTATTATAGAGCGTCCAAAGGAGGGCCATGAGGATGATGAAGGGTCTGGAGGGGAAGCTGTATGAGGAGTGGCTGAGGTCACTTGATTGTTCAGCCTGGAGAAGGTGAGACTGAGGGGAAACCTTATTGCAGTCTTCAGCTTTCTGCTGAGGGAAAGCCAAGGGGCAGGTACAGATCACTTCACTCTCGTGACCAGTGATAGGACTCAAAGAAATGGTATAAAGCTGAAGCAGGAGAGGTTCAGGTTGGATATTAGGAGAAGGTTCTTCACCCACAGGGTGTCTGAACATTGGAACAGGTTCCCCAGGGAAGTGGCCACAGCACCAAGCCTGACAGAGTTCAAGAAGTATTTGGACAACACTTTCAGGCACATGGTGGGATTCTTGGGGTGTCCTGTGCAGGGCCAGGAGTTGGACTTGATGATCCTTGTGGGCCCCTTCCAACTCAGCATATTCTGTGAAATTCAGACTATCTGTTACCACTTAAATCAACCATGCTTCTATAACCTAGCTTGTAAATCTCTTTCTTTTCTTGTCTAAGGCAAAGGGATGTTCCTTTTCTGCTGTTTTGTCAATTTCTTTTTACTGTAACTTTTTTTAACAGCACAGCTCCATCTCTCATTGAAATTCAACAAAGGTTTTTCAAGAATAGAAGGTGAGCAGCTTTTTTTTTGGCAATCGTGGATAGGTTTTGCTTAAGCTTAAAATTGACACCTTTGGATGAAAAGAGAGTCTGATAATTGGTATAAAGCAGGTTGATGAGTAGGGAACTGAATGATCGGTAAAATAAGTAACAGGAAATGTTATAAATCTAGTTGTCTCTCACTTCAGAAAGAGTGGAATAGACTACTTTGAGTGGTAAATTAATCAATAGACTATATTTGCTGATTTTCAAACAAAATTAACTTTAAAACAGTAGTGTTGATTTTAAAGATCAGGCTCATAAAAAAGAATATATGCCTTCAGTTTAGCTAAGAAAATGAGGTTGTAGTAGATGCTCTCCAGGTAGTAGAACTTAAATCTGAGATTAGCTCAGTTGGTTAGAATATGGTACAAGTAATGCCCAGGGGGCAGGTTTGATCCCTGTGTGGGTCATTCACTTAAGAGCTGGACTTCATGATCCTTGTCCAACTCAGAATATTCTGTGACTGTAATATACAGTACTAAGGTAACTTTAGTAATAATATTGTGAGGGACTGTGTTAGAGACCTTACAGCAGCCTAACTAGATGACAACTGTAGCTCTTCTCTTGTCCCCTCGTGGTTACTCCATTGTAGAATGCCACTAGATTAGTCAGATAGTGATGATTATTCTTTCAAGCCACACAGCTACTTGCAGTGCTATCCTGCCAACACAGGACTTTATTTCATAGCTAGCAATGAAGAAGTATTTTTCCACTATGCCAGGCAACTATACAAATACAAGGAAGTTGCTCAGCGCTGTGGTTGCTTTGTAGCATGCTTTTGAAATAGGAAGAGGTTGGCACAGTGGGCAGGTGGTCTGTGTTTTAAGGGAAGGCAATCCCTTAATACTTGCTGTGTCTAGGTCATGGGAGATCATCCTTTTTGGTAGCTTAGTAGCCTGATGCTGTTGACTGACTGCTGCCTCCTGTTCCCAGCATTGTGAACCTGATGTCTCCCATTTGCCTCTCCTGGCCCCTGTCTATCCCTGGTTTCAGTGAGTCGATGCAGCTTGCCAAACCAGCAGTTTTAGGGTTTTGTTTTTTTGTTTGTTTGGTTTTTTGTGATTGGTTTTCTGCTAATGAGTGATTTAAATGAGCTAACTGAAGAACTAAACAAGTGCCAGAAACAAGACTTTGAAAGTCTGGATGAAAAGACTGGTTAAAACACTTCGGGAGTAGGACCAAGCTGCCTTTGGGAGCAGCCTATTGTTAACTCTTAGCTCACTTCATGCATTTGTACCTTCCATCTCCCAAACAATTTAGTGCATGCTCAGGTTGCAGTCCAGTGAATAAGTGACTACAGAGGTGTCCAAGTACCTAAATAAGATCCAACACTGAGAGGTTATGACTTAATAAGAGAAAAATTTGTTGGATATTCCCTATGGGGATTTTTTCGGATAGATTATTTTTTTTTTTGGTGAGCTTCTGTCATTAAGAGATGTTTAATGTATTATTCTCTCATTATATAAAATATTTGGCACTCTATGATATAATTTAGATTATAGTCTGGATTAGTCATATTCAGAGGGGACTAGTAGAGGTTGCAATTACCTAAGTAAAAGATCCGACAATGTACTTTTTCACAGGATCACATTGACTAACTTAGGTGAGAAACATATTTCTTACTCTTGTTTCTTTTATAAGAGTGATCTCAATGCATTCACTATCCTTGACTTCAATATTATTTACTTTTTTATTCTTTTACTCTTCTTACCTTATACCAAGGAGTACACCTAATCTTCAAATGTTGCAATTATTTCTGTGCTAAATTTTACAGTGTGCATATTTGCTGTTCAATCCAGAGCTGGTGAAAGTTGCCTAATAAAAAACAAATGAATTGGTACTTGGAGAAATAGCTTCTAATTTATTCTGCTAGTGTATTATCGACAACTGACTACTAAACTTATTTTTAAGGTCTATAATGAGGAAACACACCCCAATATTTTGCATATACAAAGAGGGAGAAGCATTTTTCCATACATATCTCTGCCCTGATAATTCAGGGGAATGTGAAAACTCCACTTAAGCCTAATAAAACGCAGCATAAATAATGAAATATGTGAAATATGTAAATTACACCAGGTCTCTGATATTAGAATCAGGTGCATAGGACAAGAAAGTGCCGTTTATTTTGCAATTACAACTACAAGATCAGCCAAGACCTTTGCAGCACTGTGCTGGATGGTCATGCGATTGGGAACTATGTCTGCTTTATAATATACAGAAAAATGAAGCTTAGGACAGGAGTCTCTATGGGCTGGGTGGGACCCCCTACTGTGGGTCAGTGGAATCATACAGTGGGGGCTCTATAGACTTGTGCTTCCCTGTCTTCCTCCAGGCACTGCCAATCTCATTCCTGCTTGTAATTTGTTGTAACTTTTGAGAAGATTTAAATAATATTGAGTGAAGAACAAGATACAAAGATAGTTCTGAGCTGAAATGAATCTGATATTTCTGGTAAAGCAGATGGTTTCAACAGTCTCCAAAAGGGAGAAATAGGTCTGAGTGTATGCTGCTGGTATGAGGAGAGTATACTGTAGACACATCTGCAAGCTTTTCTTTACCAGCAAGAGAATTGGGAGCTTGCAATTTTTAATGATAAATCCACATTTTTCTTATAGCCATGTGACTCAAGGACCTCATTTGGAAGAAATATTCAGATATTAATTACCAGGTCCAAGTAATTGCTGTTCTCATGATTTTATTTCAGATGTAACATTTAGAAACAGTATTCAATAATGAATCATGATCTACTGTCATTGTGTCCCAGGTTCCTAGTAAAATCCTCTAGAAAACTTGGCCAGATCTGGGGAAAATTTTCTACAGGCAGCAAAACCACCCGGGTCGCTGGTGGGTTTTCAGTCCTACCTGTGCAGCCATGCTAAGAGGAAAAATTAAATTTATCTGTCCACATTAGTTCAAAATGCATTGATTAACAGATATGAAAAAGACATCTATCTTGCTTGTGCCAGTCTATGTGAAGGAATTTCAGGTAACTACATCTCCCAGAGCTGTTCAGACTGCTGAAGTGTCTGGGTATGGCTTGGCCTGACACCATAGGTGACCAGAAGCAACGTTGTGCAATTTTGTTAGTTGCAACCCACTTGACGTTCTACAGCATTGCTGCATTGTCTCTCGCCTTATGCCAGGCCTTTTGTTTGTAAAATACTCAAGCATCCTTCATGCTAAAGACATTATGTAAACCAAAACTGATAATATTTATTACTTTAAGCAAAATGTGTTGCTTTCATTCTCTGTCCTGAAATCTGGTGTTTTCCACCCCATGAAACAACTGTTATTCCAAGTAGCTTTCAGGAACTGCAGCCGACAGTTGTTATGATGTACCATATGCTCTGGATGTAAACATTTTTTTTTTTTTGACTTACTTGCATTAAGGAGTGACGTGGCCTAAGCACAGGACAGAAGCCAACTAATTTTTAGTGTGCCTGGCAAGGATGTTTCCAATGGCCCTGGCCATGTCAGTCATCTTCCCTGTTACATTTCTACCCACTGTAAGGTTGGTATAATAGCACTGTTCTCAAAGTATGTGTAGAAAAGCTAATTAACCAATTACTATACCAATAATTCAGCAGATAAATTTGACTATATGGTGTATTTGAGGTTATGTGGCATTTTATTAATAAAAAACAATCATTGAGTAAGGAATATATTAGAGAAGCTAAATGGACTAAATTTATATATCTTGTTTATACCCACTGTGCAAAACTGGAATATTCAGATGGTGGCAAAAGAAGGTGTAATGTGATGCTTTTATACATGGGAGATTTTTATCTTCACAGGGTAGGAACAGAGGGGTGAGATGCTGCAACTCCTGTTTTGAAGCAACCACCATTTTAGCATGTTACTGTTTAAATACAAAGTATGCAAATACCATGAGAAAAACAACACCAAGGACTGCTTGTATGACTAAAACTGACAAGCCTCTTTTGAAGAACCTCTAAGGTTTTTAGTACAACCTTCGTTTGACTTGCACTTAAAGATCATCTCTGTTAGTCTACTGACATTTGCCAGTCCCCTAGGTTATGATTTAAAATGGGTTTCATTTAGCTCGCAAAATGTACACAACTGCATAACCTATTTAGTTAGAGTAAGCAAGTAAAACTTGCTCTTCTTTATTAATTTTTAAGCACAGTACATAATTCAGCAATGCAATATATTATTGAATTGGTAGCATTATGTTTCCTTTCAAATTGCCTTCTTTGTTCTTTTATAAAAATCCTTTTCCTTTTCAGGGAAGGCTTCCCTGTTGACTTCCTATTCCTTGTTGCTGAAGGAGTTGCATTAAATGTTCTTTTGAATGCATGAAAACCATTCAGTATGTCAGCAGCATAGAACCACAGCACGTGGATGACCTTACTCTAGGGATAAGGCAAGATTTTCTGCATCCTTTTCTCTACCTGCTAGATGAAAAAACTTCATTTCCAATTCACATGTTAAATGGAAGCAAGAACTGATTTGGCTTTTTTGTCTAAGTTGGTTTTATACGTGAAAACATTCCAGTCTCGAGTCTTATTTTATACCTTAGATCTTTAATTCTTGCTAGAAAATGACCATTAATATCAGTAAAACTTCCACAATGAGACAGTGATCTTGCCTTTTAATATGCTACTTTCTAATCTTGTCCAAATTGGTTGTACAGGAGGATGATAAAAATGACCACTGTAGAACTTGCCTTAATTGTTAGTTGTTCTTGTTTATGACATCTCTGAAGTATGCTTATTCAAACTGTATGTGTTAAAAGGAATGTAATGAATGGATAGGTACTGTAGGTATGTTTCTGAGACCACTTGCCAAATATCAGATATTCAGAAATGCAGGATGAGGTTTATTTTGCTTAGCTCTCATTATCATAAATCTTGTTGCTTATTCTAAGCAAACTTCTAGGCTTCCTCAGAAGACATTGAAAGATGCTTGTCTTGAGACTCCTCTCTAAAATAGAAGGTGAGGGAAGTAGTCCTCTGACTTTTAGAAATAAAGTAAATGTCTAGTTGAGATTTGAGGTCAAACTTCTAGTGGTTAAAGTTGAATGAGAGGCATCTTGTTTGTAAAGATCTTTAGATCAGGGTTCAAAATACTCTGCATTTTGTTCAAGCGTTGATTTTGCATGTGCACCAATAAGAGAGGAAGAAGTCCTAGTATTGACAAACAGCGGGTTCAGTTTTATTTAAGGAAAGTTGAAATAAATAAAAATATCTTAAGAGTGTAAAATATCCTAAAATTATATAAAGTGGAATACAGAATTAGAATTTTTTCTTCAGGATGATAAAACCCATTGTTGTTGGTTTTGAGGGATTTTTTTCAATAGACCAATATATAATTGAGTGTAGGGAAAATGCAGGAATTGAAGGGGAGCAATTGGTTGGATTTTCCAAGCTATGACTCTATGAAAATTACAACTGTTTACATTTCTTGACTAAAGTAACAGATATGTGCATGCTCTGTCTTTTTTAAAGGGGTAAAGCAATAAAACATGGGCTTATCTATGCATAATTTTTCCCTACAAAAGAGTTTCTTTGGTCTGAAAAGTGATTGTCACAATATTAAAGAATTTCTAAAGAGTAAAAGAAGTCCTAACTCTTAACATTTTTATTTTCCATGTACTTGTATAATGACTTCATGACATTACCACTGGAATGAATGTTTGTACATTGAAATAATGGCAAAAATTCATTATTATTTCTCGTTTTGGTAATTCAGGATGGTGTCATTAGCTTATGGAATTTCAGGTAAAGCTATAAGTTTGTTAAGGTAGATTATGCCTTACTGGTACACTGAAGATTGTAGCTGAATTATTCATTATAGAATTTTAGTTTTGAATGAGCTGGGTTTTGTTAGTGTGTAACAACAGAAGTTGCTAAGACAAGATGGAAAAAGGAACTGTTATAGCAAACTGGAGAAAAAGGCTGGGCATATAATGATTAGCTATTTAAACAAAACCTTGTTACAATACTTTTTTTTCTGATACTGAAAATAGGTTTGAACTAGGAAATTCTAGCAATCCTTACTTAGTGGGTGTGTTGTTATACTCCTGAGCTGGCTTTGAATCAAAGCCTCCCCATGCAGGGAAAATTTCAATTAATTGGCATGAATAGACCCTGAAAACATGAGAGAAGGGCAGTCATCCAGTCTAGTTTCCTGCAAGGTTAGAATTATTCTATCTGCACATGTGAGACAACGTGCGAAGTCTGGTTTTGTGTGTTCCGTATAGCCTAAACTCTGCCCTTTTCCACATGAGGTTGTGCAGGCAAGTTTTAATTACTACAGGTAATGTCTTGATTAACTATTTGTACAAATGTGATTCTTCAGTATCACCACTACTCTCTCTTCCTGTGTTTTCTGCTATCTTAACATATTTCGTTTGTATACTTTACATTCTGATAAAAACCTCTAGGTTTATTTGACACCATAATACAGAATCTAATTTTGGCACCATTACTGATGCTGTTTCATAGTATTCTGGGAAGAGTGGAATCTACCTTTAGGCTTCATCAATTTTTGCTAATGTGCTTTCTCTCTTGTGATTCTAGGTAGTGATCCAAAATACAAATCATAGTGATATTTGAGAAACTTCTGGTCAGTACAGTGGGATTTAATGATCCAAAATACAAATCATAGTGATATTTGAGAAACTTCTGGTCAGTACAGTGGGATTTAATGATCCAAAATACAAATCATAGTGATATTTGAGAAACTTCTGGTCAGTACAGTGGGATTTAACTTTTTTTACAGCCGTTAACTATGCATGAGTGAGTTGGTAACTCAGTCACTTTAAGAATAGTTTTCAAGGAAGATTTTGTGAGAGTATAAGATAGAAGCAAAACTGTAGATGAAGTTCAGAGTATTCGTTTTGCCTCTTCATTCTAAAATCTGAGCAGCAATAAGGCAGGAGTGAAGGACTGATCTCTTACAGTACTATTGTGGTAATAGTCTAATCACCAAATTGCATATAGCTATCACAAAGATGCATAAAATTTTAATATGATACAGATATGCACTTTTAAAGTACCTTTACAAATACTGATCACACCTTTTTTATTATTTGAAACTCATTTTACTTAATGAGTATCTTGTCTATCTGAATACTAATCTAGATCAAGTGTTAACAATCAAAGATAAAAAATATGTATGGTAAATTCTAGATGTTTGAACTATTTATTGCACAACTGGTTAAATTACAAATGAGAATCTCCAGCATTTCCTTTAATGCTTCATTCACTTCTGCTTAGACTAAAAATTAAACATTATTGCTTATACACAAAAAACACCACATAATAAACAAAACACCACCTAATGAACAAAACACATTCTATAGCTAGGAAAAAAAGACAAGTTAAGAAATTGGAGATGGGGAGTAATAAAATATATAAGTCAGTGACAAAGCATTTTTTTACTGTAGTATTTCAGATTCTATTTGTGCTGTGTGTAAATCATGAATTTCAATAGGCCAGAAAGAAATAAAATTCAAGTATCTAGACTCTGATCTTTTCCCCCTGCATTTAATATTGCCACATTTTGTGAATGGTAACCTGAATCCCACCTAAAAGCTGCATGTTAAAATGAAAAGGGTAGGGGAAAAAATTGTTTTCTTAATATTTCAGAGTAGTATGGCCCTTGTTACATGATTAACTTAAACAAAACTGATGGTTTCCATTCTACTGGCAAGAATTTGAATAATCACAGCATTTTATGTAAGTGGTTTTCATTGCTGTGCATTTCAATAGAAGGTTTTCTATATACAAAGTAACTTTTTTACTTACAGGAAACAATACATTAGTAGTTATTAAACAGCAATTAAATAAAAGCACATAAGATCAAGGAAATGAACACAGTGGTTGTGTACATTTGCAGTTTTTGTAAAACTAATACATCTGTGTGCTGTTTTCTAGTGCTGGTTATGGCATTTTTGTCTGAGTTAGCTGAAAAAGATGTAAAACTGCATGAAAGTAGACAGCTGTATAGAACTCATCTAAGGCAGTTTATGTGGGGTTTTGTTTATTTCTCTGGGAAATACAGCAAGTAAATGCAGTCAAAAAGTGTCTCCTGATGTGCTGTATTTTCAGGCAGAAAAATGCAAAATAGCTGGTGAATGGGTCATACCACCCACTTTCAGTTAAATTGTTTTTCTTATAACTTTTTGGGTCAGGCACATTAGACATTTGTGTCTAACATACTTTTGTGGAGAAAAAGAAGAGTTTTTTGTAGTTTACACTGGAGAATGTGTCAGCTGTTTTTTTTTGCACTTAGGATTCAAAAAACCCTACTGGTGGGCTAAATGCATATCTATGTAAAATGTTATGAATTTTTTCTTATGTTCTTTGTACATCAGAACTTTCCTCTACTGTCCATCAAAGTTCATGTTAGCTGGAAACAGAACTGCTGAAAACAGTTTAGCTGCCTTCAGAAATGAAAACTGTTTTGTAAGTAGTGGCTTGTAAGATCACACCTTAAGTTTCTCCTCAAATTAGCAGTAGTGTAGAAGGAGCACTAATGTGTATTTACTTCATCCAAATAACTTAATTTCTTTTGTTTTTTGCAAAGCTCCTCACTTCCCAACTGGAGCACTGAATAGTCCTCTCTTGTGAATTCCAAATATCACTCAAATCTTTTGACAGATGGGACAATATGAAATCTTGCTGATCTTGTTCCATTCAGTCAGCCAGAATAGGCTGGTTGAAAGACTCAACTACTCTGGCAGATTTTTTTCCTTGGTGATGGGCTGATGAGTGCAAGGTACTCTGAATGTCTGTCGTGGTTTTGCTAG